>JARQOD010000413.1:133007-155920 GCA_033576555.1 Oophaga sylvatica | reverse complement strand
TTTGTGTTTGAATAATCTTTGCTTGAGCTTCTGCCTCTGATTTCTTGGCTTCTGCCTCTGCTTTCTTGGCTTCTGCCTCTGCTTCAGCTTTCTTGGCTTCTGCTTCTGATTTCTTGGCTACTGCCTCTGCTTCAGCTTTCTTTGCTACTGCCTCTGCTTCTGCTGTCTTTTCTGTAAAGAAACGTCTTAGTTTGGATCTCTCTGCATTTAAGCGGGCCTCTAGAATTCTGTGGCTGAGAAGTTCTTGAGCAGGATGATTTATATGACCGATAAGAGCGTCTGGATGAGCGTGACCTGTGGGATCTTGATTCTTGCAGATGAGCAATATGGAGCTCCGCTTTATCTTTGGCGTCTTGCACGGCAGCGTTCCATTCTCTGTCTGTGGAATCTACTTTGCTTAACTCTGATAAGGCGAATAGAGGTATAGTTGATTGGGGCTGGGAGAGTTTTCCTACCTTCCGCTTCCTCATGCAGAGCAGACAGGACCAGTGCTGTTCAGCATCCGGAGAGATGATGCACACCAGAGATTGTGAAGTCCAGACTTGTTTATTTGGAAATCTGAACATACAGCTTATGATTGGTATACAGTAACTTCTCCAGAAATGCAGGTGAAAACGAGGTGCAGGAAGATGTAGCATCAAGTATGGCTGCAAGTGTGAGCAGCGAGGATGTATGGGATGGTGGTGGTCGAAAACTGATGCCTTTCACAGCTCTGTGCAAAGCATGTCTCTCCCATAAAGAACTAAGAAAACAAATGGCTGCTAACAGGAAGAAGAAGCAATCACCTTAGCACAGGAAGTGAAAGGCATGTACCAGAATTTATTAGTTACAGGCTGCCACACAGAAAGGGCCACCAGGTGACAGCAGAGAGCATGCAAGAATAGATTATACACAGCATGGAAATAATACAATACATAACCCAGACAAACGGAACAGCACAGTGGCTGCATGTTTTGCGGCTTGTAGACAGCTGAAACACATGCGGAGATTACCTAACAGCCACAAAGCAAACAGCCGCAGGGACTCCTTATCCGAGCATGCCCAAGATATGTGGATAACACTTGAGCATGCTCGGATAACACATCCGAGCACGTTCACTCATCACTACTTAGTAGGTTTGTAGTTGTGCCAGTTTTGGATGATGGATTTAACAGTGCTGCTTGAGTTGTTCAGAGGTTGGGCTATTTTTTTATAACCTAACCCTACTTTCCTCTTGTGCAAATTTATCCCTGACCTGTCCGGTGTGTTCCTTGGATTTCATGATACTCTTTGATCCCGAATGTTCTCACACAGACCTCCTGAAGCTTTCACAGAATAATTATAGTTATATCGAGTAGGAGTTACACACAGATGGACTCAATTTACTAATTCTGTGTCTCCTGGAGGCAATTGGTCACTCAGGATTTTATTTAGTGATATCATACTACAGGGGCTGAATACCAATTAATTTCACAATTGTTAAATTTATATTGTTAAAATAAGAATAAAAAGTAGGTATTAGTCCTGCCGGTAATGTTGTTTCCAGGAGTCCATCATGACAGCACCACCTGGAGGTTGTCCTTCGTATCCTTGATAGGGACAGGAACACAGAATAGTTAAATAGCCCCACCCCACTTCCACCGTTCAGTGATTTTCCAAGTACCACACCAGGATGAACGCAACGCTATTTTATTGGAATTCTTCTACTTGCATGTTTACATCACATACCAGATAGGAAATACATGACAGACACTTAGGGGGGTATGTAAGGGTGTTGTCATGATGGACTCCTGGAAACAACATTACCATTAGGACTAATTCCTACTTTCCAGGATGTCCCTCCTGACAGCACCACCAGAAGAAATACCAAATAATCCTTACTAGGGCGTGATTACTGCTAGGGGACTTTCCTCCCATAGGCCGTCTGATGACCCGTCAGAACGTCCAGCTTGTAATGCCTACAAAAGGTATTGGATCTGGCCCAGGTTGCTGCCCTGCATATCTGGTCCATTGTGGCCCCTGCACTCTCCGCCCACGAAGTTGAGATTGCTCTGAGGGAGTGGGCCCTGAGGCCTTCTGGTGGAACTTTCTCTGCTGAAACGTATGCTGCGCTGATGGCTGATTTTAATCCATCTGGCTAGAGTAGCTTTGGACGCCTTCTTCCCTCTGTTCTTCCTGGACGACGTCTGAATAAAGAGATTAGTCTATTCTCCAACTTCCTGTGATTTCTAGGTAATGAAGGATCGTCCTCTTAACATCAAGTAGGTGACGGGAGAACTCTTTGTCATTGCTGTAATCTTGGCAGAACGTCGGTAGTATGATTTCTTGATTTCTATGGAAATCTGTAACTACCTTGGGAAGGAAGGCTGGGTCTAATTTCAGATTGATACAATCTTCCTGGATCTTCAAATATGGGTCTCTTTTATAGAAAGAGCCTGAATCTCTCCGATACGTCTGGCTGATGTAATTGCTACTAGAAAGAGAGCTTTAAGAGTCACTGACTTAAGGTCTGCTTGATCTAAAGGCTCATAAGGTCTCTTACATAGCTCCCCCAGTACCAGGTTGAGATCCCAGGGGGGTACTGAGCTTCGTAACGTGGGCCTAATTCTCTGAGTAGCGCTGATGAACCTCATTACCCATGGATGAGTGGCTGTTGAGGAATCAAAAACAGAACTTAGGGCTGCTATTTGCACCTTCAGAGTACTAGGCCTTAAGCCTTTATCAAAGCCCGCTTGAAGGAAATCCAGAATCCGGGAATGTCTGGACCCTGGGAGATGGATACTGGAGTTGTATTTTGTGAGCAGAACTTTTTCCAGATCTTCTGATTGCTGAAGTGATTGGTTTTCTGCTCTTCTGCATGGTGGAGATGACCAGCTCCGAAAGCCCTTTTGATCTCAGGATCTCCATCTCAGTATCCAGGCTGATAGATGTAAAATCCCTGGGTTCTGATGGAGTAGCGGCCCCTGCGTTAAGAGGTCTGGTATTACTGGTAGAAGGACGGATCTCCAGGGCCATCCACTTTAGCAGGGAGAACCAGCTTCTCTTGGGCCAGTATGGCACTATCAAGATCACAGATGCTCGGTTCTCCTGAATTTTTCTCAGAACCCTCGGTATGAGAGGAAGTGGTGGGAAGGCGTATGCTAGATTCATATTCCAGCTCTGAACTAAATCGTCCACTCCTGTTGGAGCATCTCTTGGGTTTAGTGAGAAAAATAGTTCTGTTTTTGCGTTTCTCCTTGAGGCAAATAGGTCTATTTCTGGGGTTCCCCAGCATTGGGTTAGTTGTGCAAAGACCTCCTGGTTTAGCGACCACTCTGAGGGTTGAATTTTCTCTCTGCTTAAGAAGTCGGCCAGCTGATTTTTTTGAGCCTCTAGGTGAACTGCTGTTAATGATTTTACTGTCAGCTTTGCCCAGGAGAACATTATATCTGATAAGAACTGTAACTGACAGTGTCTCAGACCTCCTTGGTGAAGAAGAAAGGCTATTGTAGTTGAATTGTCTGAGTAGATTCTTATGTTTTGATCCCTTAGCTGATCCTGATATCCTCTCAGGGCTTCCCACACTGCTCTCAGTTCTCTGTAATTTGAGGACCTGCTGCTTATGGTTCTGGGCCAAACTCCTTGGAGGTAGGATCCTTCCATGTGAGCCCCCCAACCTGTAAGGCTTGTGTCTGTAGTGACTTTGACGCATGGTGATGTTCTCCAGGGTCTTCCTCTTCCAAGGTTTGCTGTATCTGTCCACCATGAAAGTGAATTTTTTGCTTCTTTGGACAGCCTTATTCTGTTGTCTAGAGATTTTTCTTTGCCCTCCCATGCTGCTAGTGTCTCCTGTTGCAGGCCTCTCGAATGATGTTGACTCCACTGGACACTGGGAATACATGAGGTCATCAGACCCAGTATTCTCATGGCTTTCGTTATGGTGACTCTGTATTATCCTGATCTCTTGTGCTATTGCCTGCTGTTTGTCCGTTGGTAGAAAGGAGTGTTCCTGCTCTGAATCTAGAAGGACTCCTAGGAATATTTTCCTCTGCTCTGGACTGGGATTTGATTTTTTCCTGTTTATTAGCCATCCCAGCTTCTCCAAAACTGACACTGTTACTGACAGATCTCTTTCCATCTGCTGTGGAGAGTCTGCCACTAGCAATAGGTCGTCTAAATAGTCCTTTGTCTTAGGAAGGCCATTACCTCCGCTGTTAGTTTGGTAAAGATTCAAGGAGCGAGGATAGGCCAAAGGCAGGCATGTGAATTGGTAATGTTGTATTCCGCTTCGGTCTCCTATGGCGAACCTGAGGTATTGCTGGTGAGAAGTATGGATTGGTACATGGTAATAAGCACTCTTTAAGTCTAGAGTGGTCATTACCGAGTCCTTTTTTATTAGAGATATTACAGACTTGAGTGACTCCATCTTGAACTGTCTGTAATCTACCCATTGGTTTAGTGGTCTGAGGTTTATTATTGTGCGAAACTCTCCTCCTGTTTTTTTTATGAAGAGGAGCGTTGAATAATGGCCCCGAAATCTCTGGGAGACTGAGACCTTTACTATGGCCCTCATCCCTAGGAGATCCTGGATGTCTTTCAGGAGTCTCTGATGTACTGCTGGGGATTGGGCCTTGGTTAGGCAAAATCTTTTGGGGGGCCACTGGGTAAACTGTATCCTGTACTCTTCTGCCACCGTCTTCAAGATCCATGTGTTCTGGGTGATTTCCTGCCAATCTCTGAAGAATTTCTGGAATCTTCCCCCCACTATTCTGGCGTCATTGTCTGCTGGATCTTGGTTGCTGGTTCTGGAAGGAGCTTCTACCCTTTTTTTTTTTTTTTTTTAAATCATTTAGATTTTTATTGAACAAATTTTCCATAGATACAACAATATTCAAGACAGCTGAATACTCTGAACAATATAACAAACTTATTTTACCCCCCAAAAACTCTCACCCCTCCCTCCGACAGCTCTTTCATTCCTTTATCTTTATTATGACAGAAGATATAAATAAAAAATTTTCAGCTATTACCCGTAGCTACAGGGATCAAACAACAAAGATTGTATCACATACATAGAATGATGAATTGAATACATTACATGTTAGAGGTCTCATCTTCACAAACCTTTATATTGTATCCAAGGCGCCCATACTTTTTCATACATGCTCAGTTTACCTCTTTTTTCATAAATACTCTTTTCCAGGTGTATAATATGTTTTACTCTTGCAGAGAATTCTTCTACCGATGGAGGTTCAGAACTGGTCCAATTTGTTGCAATTAATTTCCTAGCACAATAAAGTAGTCTGTTGTGAATGTGTTAGAAATGAATTCTGAGCAGAAGCTCCCTCTAGTGGTTACAAACAGTACTGAACTATTCAATGAAGATTGTGAAGATTGGCAATCAGGTGTTACAGACTGGTCTTATATAAGGGAGGTTCCCTCCCATCAGGGTTGCCGGTGATCAATTGTTCTTGTCTCAACTTTGGTTCCTGGTTCACTTGGAAGCTTGCTGTGTCTTGCCTGCATCTTCTGCTAACAGATAAGATATTTTCTGCTTTTATTTTTGTGCTTGCTTTTTGCATTTTGTCCTGCACTTCTGTGGAGGTCAGCCAGGTCCCCTCCGGGGACTTGTGCTCCTCTCGGTTTATCTGAGCCACTGTTATTTGTTCATTTGCCTTTTCCAGTTTTTTCAGTGGCTGCTGCTTAGTTTTGTTACACCAGAGAACTAATTTATGTGGTAGAGGTCGTGTGATCTCAGGTGTTTTTGCAGTTAGTGAGTTGGTATTTTTTTTAGGGTTTTTTGGATTGCAGTAAGTGTCCTTCCTATCCTTTTCTTTCTAGGACGATTGGGCCCCAACGTTTGCTCATACTATTTTCTGTCTGTGTCTGTATTTCCTCTTGTCTAACCGCCATTACATGTTTGGGGGCTTCCTATGTTCTTTGGGGATCTGCTCTGGGGCAGATAGCTTTCCTCTTTCTATCTTTAGGTGTATCAAGAGGGTAGTTAGCGAGCACTCAGGTCTAATATAGTTGAGGTGCTGGTACAATGGACTCGTACGTCCAATAATAGGGAATAACTATTTACCGCACACTCGAAATGATCAATTTGCAAAATGTAAATTTATTGTGGACAACCAAATTTGTGAAGCAAAACAGTAATATAAGCATAAAGCGACACTAATATCTCAATATTTCGGTTCATCCAGAACCTTAATCATGTAGTCGCTGTGAACAAAAAGAACCATATAAGTAACATGTAGGAAAACATAAATTCTAAATGGTACAAAAGGTGGTACAAAGATTGGTACAAAAAGACCTCTCCAGTGAATAGACGATATATACAGCCATAGAATAGCAATGACAATAAAAGTAACAGCCATATACATTCATGTTAAATTCATAGAACATTGGAACCAATGAGAATGATCACATAAGAATAAGGAAATTTTTACCTCAGTCCAAAGAAAATTTGTGAGTAGGTATATAGAGAGATAAGTGTCCAAACATAAAGGATAGCTGTAAGCAACAGTAATAGTGTTAGATACATGCAATAAAACCGTGTTAGACAACCAAATAGATTGCCTGGTACCTGTATCCAATGTCTCTAGTAAGGAGGAAGCCTCAATGGCAATCTAGAAGAAGGTATAGGAAATGCCCAATGGAGAAACTATATACTGGTCGTATCTTTTAAAGGTGAAGCTCAATTGAGCTATTGGAGTACCTGTTATATAGTAGTCAGATGGGAGCCCAAAGTCAGGAAATTCTATTATCCTGAAAAATTTGAGAGCTGTACTGTTATACTTAGTAACAGGACAGTCCTGTATAAGTGGTCAGAGTGTAGGTTTAGATAATTTTGTAGAGCATACCTGGCAGTCAGTTATTTCAGATAAAAGCCCCAGAGATCAAGGGAAGTTTCCCACCTAAAGGAGTAATTAGTCAGCATTGCATTAGCGTTACTATATGGTAGCGGTCTGAGAATGTCAGTGTCCCCTATAGAGATAGTCAGCCTACCTGGTAATCGTCAGTGCTGGAATCAGCAGCGCTCCCGCGCCTTGCTGTGGCTGGACTGCAGTGAGAATGGCTGACAGGCGCTTGTTTAAAGCGCCAGACCGGAAGTAGAACTCCCGGACCGGAAGTGACGTTACGTCACAGGGTGACGCTTCCATAATGTGTGCAGACATGCGTAGTGGCTCAGTAAGTGTGCTGAGCTCACTCCAGCATAGGTGGCAAGCATCTGTGTGATTGGAAAGAGGGCTAATGCCAGCAATTGAATGTATAAAAGCGCTACACTGAAAGTAGTAGATCTCCAGTATTAAGCTTACTCCAGTATAGGTGGCAAGCATCTGTGTAATTGAAAGAGGGGGCTGATGCCAGCAAAAATTAATAAAATAATAATAAAATAATAGAAAAGATAAAAGGCACTATACTGAAGTAGTTGTCTTCCAGTGTACATGTATATGTATATATTTATATTCTGTGTATATTTATATTCTTATGGAGAATAGGTAATGCGGGCTGAAGTAATTAATTATAGGGTACCAGGTAATAATTGTGCTAATCTAAGGGTAACAATAAATCAGTATAATCAATGTTACAGATAATACATAATTGTATTATAGTCATAATAAATGGACTAGGTATTCAGGGACAAGTAGCAGAAACCCGGCAAAGGAGTAAACTCACCTTGAGGTGATGAATTATCGGGTCTCTAAGAAAATAAATATTATTAATATAGGTTTTACAATAGCCAATCAATATCTCTATTAAGTCCCTTAGGGGCCAGAGTATTAAGTTTATGGATCCAGAAGGTTTCTCTTTGTCTTAGTAGTTTAATATGGTCGCCACCTCTCCTAGGCGAGGAACACCTTCTATTACCTGGAATTTTAATTGAGCCACGGAATGTCTAAATTTTGTAAAATGATCTGGCAATGGGAGCCAATTTTTCTGACAGCGGATGGTAGATTTATGGCTGGCTATGCGGTCCTTTACATGCTGGGTGGTCTCCCCAACATACAAAAGGCCGCACGGACATTTGACCAAGTATATTACAAAATTGGAATTGCAAGTAAAGAAACCTCTTATTGGAAATGATTTGCCAGTCCTAGGATGTGTGAAGTGATCTGAACGGATTACATTCGAACAGGCTGCACAGTTTAAGCATGGGAATGTACCGTGTCTACGAGGGGCTAGGAGCCTTTGATTGTCACTAGGGAGTGCACTGCCCATGTCTGCTCTCACTAGCTTGTCTCTAATGTTGGGTGCTCTTTTTTACACATCAAGACTGGTGTCTCAAATGGCGCAATGTTAGGGTAAGCTCTGCCGAGGAGCGGCCAGTGTTTCTTTATGATGGAGTAGGCTTTTGGCATCAGGGGATGGAATGAATGCACAAAAGGCACCCTCTCCTTTGGAAAAGTTGGTGGCTGAGGAGAGGGCGGTGCAATGGCACGGGCCTTTTCTTCATGTAATAGCCTGGCTGGATAGTTCCTATCTCTAAATCTCTGCGTCATTGTATTAAGTCTGGTCTCCAATGTCTCCTTGTCAGATACAATTCTACATACTCTGTTGAGTTGAGATCTAGGTAGACTATTCCTTGTTGATCGAGGATGGCAGCTAGAGTAATGTAAAAGGTTGTTCTTATCGGTGGGTTTGTTATAGAGATCAGTGGATAGGTTACCTTGTAGATCCTGTATAACTCTGGTATCCAGAAAAGGGATTGACTCAGTATCATGATGCAGTGAGAATTGCAATTCTGGAAAAATTTAATTTAGGTACGTATGGAATTCAAGTAAATTATCCACGGGACCGGTCCACACAAAGAAAATATCGTCAATGTAACGATGGTATCCAAGTACATAACGAAGAAATAGATCTTTAGAATAGACGTATGTTGTCTCAAAAGAATTCATGAAAGGATTTGCGTAAGAAACACTGGCCGCTCCTCGGCAGAGCTTACCCTAACATTGCGCCATTTGAGACACCAGTCTTGATGTGTAAAAAAAGAGCACCCAACATTAGAGACAAGCTAGTGAGAGCAGACATGGGCAGTGCACTCCCTAGTGACAATCAAAGGCTCCTAGCCCCTCGTAGACACGGTACATTCCCATGCTTAAACTGTGCAGCCTGTTCGAATGTAATCCGTTCAGATCACTTCACACATCCTAGGACTGGCAAATCATTTCCAATAAGAGGTTTCTTTACTTGCAATTCCAATTTTGTAATATACTTGGTCAAATGTCCGTGCGGCCTTTTGTATGTTGGGGAGACTACCCAGCATGTAAAGGACCGCATAGCCAGCCATAAATCTACCATCCGCTGTCAGAAAAATTGGCTCCCATTGCCAGATCATTTTACAAAATTTAGACATTCCGTGGCTCAATTAAAATTCCAGGTAATAGAAGGTGTTCCTCGCCCTAGGAGAGGTGGCGACCATATTAAACTACTAAGACAAAGAGAAACCTTCTGGATCCATAAACTTAATACTCTGGCCCCTAAGGGACTTAATAGAGATATTGATTGGCTATTGTAAAACCTATATTAATAATATTTATTTTCTTAGAGACCCGATAATTCATCACCTCAAGGTGAGTTTACTCCTTTGCCGGTTTTCTGCTACTTGTCCCTGAATACCTAGTCCATTTATTATGACTATAATACAATTATGTATTATCTGTAACATTGATTATACTGATTTATTGTTACCCTTAGATTAGCACAATTATTACCTGGTACCCTATAATTAATTACTTCAGCCCGCATTACCTATTCTCCATAAGAATATAAATATACACAGAATATAAATATATACATATACATGTACACTGGATGACAACTACTTCAGTATAGTGCCTTTTATCTTTTCTATTATTTTATTATTATTTTATTAATTTTTGCTGGCATCAGCCCCCTCTTTCAATTACACAGATGCTTGCCACCTATACTGGAGTAAGCTTAATACTGGAGATCTACTACTTTCAGTGTAGCGCTTTTATACATTCAATTGCTGGCATTAGCCCCTCTTTCCAATCATACAGATGCTTGCCACCTATGCTGGAGTGAGCTCAGCACACTTACTGAGCCACTACGCATGTCTGCACACATTATGGAAGCGTCACCCTGTGACGTAACGTCACTTCCGGTCCGGGAGTTCTACTTCCGGTCTGGCGCTTTAAACAAGCGCCTGTCAGCCATTCTCACTGCAGTCCAGCCACAGCAAGGCGCGGGAGCGCTGCTGATTCCAGCACTGACGATTACCAGGTAGGCTGACTATCTCTATAGGGGACACTGACATTCTCAGACCGCTACCATATAGTAACGCTAATGCAATGCTGACTAATTACTCCTTTAGGTGGGAAACTTCCCTTGATCTCTGGGGCTTTTATCTGAAATAACTGACTGCCAGGTATGCTCTACAAAATTATCTAAACCTACACTCTGACCACTTATACAGGACTGTCCTGTTACTAAGTATAACAGTACAGCTCTCAAATTTTTCAGGATAATAGAATTTCCTGACTTTGGGCTCCCATCTGACTACTATATAACAGGTACTCCAATAGCTCAATTGAGCTTCACCTTTAAAAGATACGACCAGTATATAGTTTCTCCATTGGGCATTTCCTATACCTTCTTCTAGATTGCCATTGAGGCTTCCTCCTTACTAGAGACATTGGATACAGGTACCAGGCAATCTATTTGGTTGTCTAACACGGTTTTATTGCATGTATCTAACACTATTAGGCTAAGTGCACACGATCAGGAATAATTGCGTTTTTTCACGGTTTTTTCCGCGGTTTTCCGCGGTAAAAACGCGATAAAAACGCAAGCATTAAGCATCCTATACATGTTAATTGATTCCGCATGTTTTGGCCATATGTTGCGTTTTTTTCCACGAAAAAAACGCTTCGCGGAAAAAATAGCAACATGTTCATTAATTTAGCGTAATCGCGGTGATTCCGCCGCCATAGGAATGCATTGAACCGCTTACTTTCCGCATGTGGCTATGCCCACTATGCGCAATGTAAGCGGTTCATGTGCGGATGGTACCCAGGGTCTGGAGCAGAGGAGACTCTCCTCCAGGCCCTGGGTACCATATCCCTGGTAAAACAATAATTAAAATAAAAAATAATGATATTCTCACCTTCCGGCGGCCCCCGCAGCCTTCCCGCGGCCCCCGCAGCCTTCCCGCCTTCAGCGACGCTCCCGGCAACTTCCGGTCCCAAGAGTCCTTTGCGAGAATCACCCAGATGGCATAGCGGTCTCGCGTGATGCTACGTCATCGGTGTGATTTGTCGCAAAGCACTCCTGGGACCGGAGTTGACGGGAGCGTCGCTGAAGGCGGAAGGCTGCGGGGGCCGCCGGAAGGTGAGAATATCATTATTTATTATTTTTTTTTATTATTTTTACATTAGATCTTTTTACTATTGATGCGGCATCAATAGTAAAAAGTTGGTCACACTTGTCAAACACTGTGTGACTCGTGTGACCAACCTGTCAATCAGTTTTCCAAGCGATGCTACAGATCGCTAGGAAAACGCTAGCATTCTGCAAGCTAATTACGCTTGCAAAACGCTATTATTCTGGCGGGAATCAGCATAAAAAAAACGTGCGTATTTCCTGCGGGAGAAGTGCGGGATTGCCGCGGAAATTTCCGCGGCAATTCCGCAACGTGTGAACTTAGCCTTACTGTTGCTTACAGCTATCCTTTATGTTTGGACACTTATCTCTCTATATACCTACTCACAAATTTCCTTGGACTGAGGTAAAAATTTCCTTATTCTTATGTGATCATTCTCATTGGTTCCAATGTTCTATGAATTTAACATGAATGTATATGGCTGTTACTTTTATTGTCATTGCTATTCTATGGCTGTATATATCGTCTATTCACTGGAGAGGTCTTTTTGTACCAATCTTTGTACCACCTTTTGTACCATTTATAATTTATGTTTTCCTACATGTTACTTATATGGTTCTTTTTGTTCACAGCGACTACATGATTAAGGTTCTGGATGAACCGAAACGTCGAGATATTAGTGTCGCTTTATGCTTATATTACTGTTTTGCTTCACAAATTTGGTTGTCCACAATAAATTTACATTTTGAAAATTGATCATTTCGAGTGTGTAGTAAATAGTTATTCCCTATCTTTAGGTGTAGTTAGCTTCTCAGGCTGTGACGAGGCGTCTAGGACCAACGTAGGTACGCTCCACGGCTGCCTCTAGTTGTGGTGGTTAGTCAGGGTACTGCAATCCAGTAGATTCCAACCTCTCTGGTGTATTGCCGTTTTTGCCTGCTCTCCTCAGCTACCAAATCATAACAGTAGTCTAGCAATAGCTATTTTACTATTATTATCAACCAGAGTTTCTTCCACATAGCCCAGTAAACACGTGACAGGATCTCCAGAGACTTCACAATCATACGCCACTTCAATCATATTAAATTATTCCAGACCAAAACATTAAGAGCCTAGGACATTCCCACATCATATGGAATATACCCGCCTTATCTATAGTACATCTTGGACACTCCGAGTTTCCCTTCAGCCCCATTTTATGCATTATTAGGGAGACCTATATACTATGAATCACATAAATGTGTGATAGTCTTGCAGATTCGCTCATGGAGAGTTTAGGTATATACTCCAATATAGTCTCCCAGACATCGTCTTCTATACTTACCACTTCTTCCCATTTAAGCCTACTTTTCAATGGAAACCCCAAAAGAAAGGTATGCATCAAATCTTTATAAGTGCTTGAAATTACCCCTCTAGTGGTTCCTTCTTGACGAATATACTCTCGAACTAAATCATTTTATACTACCAATCTCTGTTGTACTCTCTGGGTTCTTATAGCATGTTTAACCTGCCCATATCTATACCATTCTGCATTTGGCAGCAGGAATTCATTTTGTAACTGCATGAAATGTTTAAGTTCTTCCCCATGCATTATTTGAAACATATACCTTACTCCTCTTTCTGTCCATTCCGGTATGGTGCCTATTTTCTTTATCTCTGGCAGATTACTATTATTCCATATGGGTGTAAATTTAGTTAGTCCCGTTATTCCTCTCACCTTCTTTATTGTGCTCCATATTATGTCTATAAGTTCCAGCGTGGGGACTCCCCCCCCCCCCCCCCCCCCCCCCCAGTCTTTTAATGTTACCTCCTTCCAACCCCTCTAGTATCGGCCTATCCCCTGTACAATATTCTAACATTCTTTTAACAGAATCACCAGGTCCAGCTTTTGCCCACCCTCTAAAGTGCTGACTCTCAGCAGCTAGATAATAAATTTCTTGGTTTGGCAATGCCATTCCTCCTTCATCTTTGGGTCTCTGAAGAATTTCCAACTTTATTCTCGCCGGTTTCTTCCCCCATACCAAAGCTCTAACCATCACATTCAAAGACCCAAATCTTCTTTTAGAAATCCAAATAGGCGCATTATGTAAAATATATAGCAGTTTAGGCATCAGGATCATTTTAAAAAGATTTATCCTTCCTACCACCGTAAATGCAATTTATTCAATATCTCTATTTTGATTTTAAGTTTCTGCAGTAATGGCATCAAATTAATATTAAGGTACTCTGAAATCGACAAGGAGATCTGTATCCCCAGATATTTAAAGGTCTCTTTACACTGTAATTTGTTGACTTCGATATCTCTATCCGTCCATTCCACCTCCCTATCCACTTTAAACAAAACTGACTTGGACCAGTTAATCCTCAAACCAGATATGGCCCCAAATCTTTCGATTGTCTGCATGGCACAGCTCAACGACTCAGACGGGTCCCCCAGGAACAATAATAAATCATCTGCATACAGAGCAACTTTTTCCTCTATGCCCCCATGCTTAAATCCTTGAATTCCCTATTCCCCCTAATAGCTGTAGCTAATGGTTCAATTGCTACGGCAAAGAGGAGTGGCGACAGCGGACATCCCTGTCTGGTTCCTCTGTTCAAAGGGAAGGAAGAGGAAATCACTCCGTTAACTCTGACCTTAGCAGTGGGTTGAGAGTAGAGTAATTGCACCCATTCTATAAATCACGGCCCGAACCCAAATTTTTGCATAACTCTCCATAGGTATTCCCATTGTACATTGTCGAACGCCTTTTGGGCGTCTAATGAAGCAATCACTCTGCAACCCGAATTATCTGCTTGTATTTGAAGGTTAAGGTATAGCCTCCTTACATTGCCTGCCGTAGATCTATTAGGCATGAATCCCGCCTGATCTGGATGTATCAGAGAAGAAATGACCCCGGTCAGCCGATTAGCCAAAACTTTTGCCAATATTTTAATATCTACCGTTAATAGTGACAGCAACTTTTTCTCTTTAGCTTCTTCAAATACTGTCAACAATTTCGGTAGCAACAGTTCTGCAAATTGTTTATAGATTTCTGACGGTAAACCGTCTAACCCAGGGAATTTCTCATTGGCCATGCCATGCAGCGCAATCTCCATTTCTTCTAAAGTAATGGGAGAGTCCAGCATATCCTTATTTTCTTTACTTAACTTAGGGAGCGACCCCAACCCCAAGAATTTGTCTACCTCATCATTTCCAGCATTTTCCCCTGATGAGTATAATGTTCTATAAAAGTCACTAAAAATATTCAATATCCCCTCTAAATCATTTACCTTCTTCCCTTTGTCATTTACCATATTATAAATAAATGAATTACTTCTTTGTGCCGAGGCGATAACACATAAAAGATGTCCCACTTTCACCCCTTCAGCGTAAAACCTGTCTTTTTGGAACGCCTGTCTTCTAGCCATTTTACCTAGTAAGACATTATTAATCTGTTCCTGAGCTTCCCTCAGGCCCCGTTGTGTTTCAGGTGTATCATTTTTGTATAGCCTTCTCCTCCGCTCTCCCTAGTGCTTCCAATTTTTCAATTTCCTCTTGTTTAGTCTGTGTCTTACGCCTACAGATGTCTTCAAAAAAACAACCCTCTAAGAAAGGCCTTCATCGCATCCCATTCCACAAGTTTATCTGCACTCCCATCATTGTGAGTAAAAAATTCTTCTAACTCTTTCCCAATCCCTTGAACATTAAGGTATTGTATCCAAACAGGGTGTATTTTCCATCCTTCCTTAACTGTTCCTTTCTGTGACCCGTATCCAATATTCACCATAACTGGACTATGATCAGAAATCACTCTGGGAAGATATTGTACCTCTCTTATCATGGCATCTGCCCATCCATCTGCTAGTGCCAAATCAATCCGTGACAACGTGCCATGCGATGTGGAGTAACATGAGTAACACCTTTTCCCTCCATTTCTAACCCTCCATACATCAGTCAGACCAATTTCTTTAATAAAATTACCGAATACTGTAATGGTGCTGCCTTGTACATTTGGTTGTCTCTTATTCCTGTCCCAGAAACTGTCTACCACATTATTAAAATCTCCCATCAGTAGCGGCATTCCGCCACTTCTCTCAGCATACTCCCTCATCACTCTGATCTTAGTACTAGAATAAGGAGGTGGAATGTAAAGTGCCACTAGACACAAGGGTCGTCCAAAAAACATTCCTTTAACTGCTACACCTTGTCCCTCTGGATCAATGTACACATCTATTTCTTCAAGCGAAGTGGACCTATTAATTAAAATCGAGACTCCTCTGGAGTAATTGGAAAATGTAGAATGATATGCCTTTTGTATCCATCTTTTATTAGTAATATGGGTTGTTTCCTTCTGTAAATGCGTCTCCAAGAGACAAATCACTGCCGCCCCCTGATCCTGCATACATTTAAATATTGTCGCCCTTCTGTTCTTCTCCGATAAGCCTCTAACATTCCAACTTATAACTTTAAAGCTACCCATTATATATAAGTACCATTCCCATCATTCTGCCATTTCTTACTTCTACTGTCAATAACTTTCCCCTCTCCCCCCTTCCCCAATTCCCCCCTTCTTCCTCCTCTCCTTGCATGCTCTCTAAGAGCTATGGGTTTTTCGCTCCTGAACCAATGTTCTAGAGACAGCTCTTCTCTCCTGCAAACTTTTTGTTATCCCCACACTTACCCAGTTTTCCACTCTGCTCTCGTTTATCTCTCTCCCCCTCCATCAATACTAGTCCACCAGTAATGATCGGGTCACTCTTAGAATCAAAAAGAAAAAACTTTTTTGAAAAAATTTAACCTATGGATGTGGAATCAGAAGTTAAAAAAGCTTCACCTCTAGTCACATATTCAATAACATATACAGTCATGGCCAAAAGTTTTGAGAATGACACAAATATTATATTTTCACATGATCTGCTGCCCTCTGGTTTTTATGTGTGTTTGACAGATGTTTTTATCACAGACAGAAATATAATTGCAAACATATGAGTAACAAAAGCTTTTATTGACAGAATGAGTTAATGCAGCAAGTCAATATTTGCAGTGTTGACCCTTCTTCTTCAGGACCTCTGCAATTCTCCCTGGCATGCTCTCAATCAACTTCTGGACCAAATCCTGACTGATAGCAGTCCATTCTTGCACAATCAATGCTTTAATTTTGTCAGAATTTTTAGGTTTTTGTTTGTCCACCCGTCTCTTGATGATTGACCACAAGTTCTCAATGGGATTAAGATCTGGGGAGTTTCCAGGCCATGGACCCAAAATCTCTATGTTTTGTTCCCTGAGCCATTTAGTTATCACCTTTGCTTTATGGCAAGGTGCTCCATCATGCTGGAAAAGGCATTGTTGATCGCCAAACTGCTCTTGGAGGGTTGGGAGAAGTTGCTCTTGGAGGACATTCTGGTACCATTCTTTATTCATGGCTGTGTTTTTAGGCAAGACTGTGAGAGAGCCGATTCCCTTGGCTGAGAAGCAACCTCACACATGAATGGTTTCAGGATGCTTAACAGTTGGCATGAGACAAGACTGGTGGTAGCGCTCACCTTGTCTTCTCCGAATGAGGCGTTTTCCTGATGTCCCAAACAATCGAAAAGGGGATTTATCAGAGAAAATAACTTTACCCCAGTTCTCAGCAGTCCACTGCCTGTACCTTTTGCAGAGTATCAGTCTGTCCATGATGTTTTTTCTGGAGAGAAGTGGCTTCTTTGCTGCCCTCCTTGAGACCAGGCCTTGGTCCAAGAGTCTCCGCCTCACAGTGCGTGCAGATGCACTCACACCTACCTGCTGCCATTCCTGAGCAAGCTCTGCACTGCTGGTAGCCCGATCCCGCAGCTGAAACACTTTTAAGAGACGGTCCTGGCGCTTGCTGGTCTTTCTTGGGCGCCCTGGAGCCTTTTTGGCAACAATGGAACCTCTCTCCTTGAAGTTCTTGATGATGCGATAGATTGTTGACTGAGGTGCAATCTTTCTAGCTGCGATACTCTTCCCTGTTAGGCCATTTTTGTGCATTGCAATGATGACTGCACGTGTTTCTTTAGAGATAACCATGGTTAACAGAAGAGAAACAATGATGCCAAGCACCAGCCTCCTTTTAAAGTGTCCAGTGGTGTCATTCTTACTTAATCATGACAGATTGATCTCCAGCCATGTCCTCATCAACACCCACACCTGTGTTAATGGAGAAATCACTGAAAAGAGGTTAGCTGGTCCTTTTAAGGCAGGGCTGCAATGATGTTGAAATGTGTTTTGGGGGATAAAGTTCATTTTCTAGCCAATTATTGACTTTGCAAGTAATTGCTGTTAAGCTTATCACTCTTTATAACATTCTGGAGTATATGCAAATTGCCATTAGAAAAAGTGAAGCAGTAGACTTTGTAAAAATTAATATTTGTGTCATTCTCAAAACTTTTGGCCGTGACTGTATATGCTTGCATAGTTAGTATTATGGGTGTCTCCACCCCAGTCCATCCACATTGAATATCAATTGATTCCTGTAAACTAGAAAGGAATCCGCTTACTAGGTGTCCTCAGCCGACCGCTCCTTCAAGCAGTATTTTTTTAAAAATTCCATGACCGTCTCTCAGTCTTTGGCGTGTAAAGAATTAGCGTTGACATCAATCCACTTTGTGGCCTCCTCAGGATCCGTAAAAAAGAAAAATTTATCCATGGCTGCCACTCGCAGTTTAGCAGGGAACATCATTGAATATTTGGCTCCTAATTCTCTGTCTTCTTTTAACCCCACCAAACTGCATTCGTTGCTTCTGTACGGCTACCGAGTAATCAGGATATATACAAATTCGCTGGCCATTCATTGTAATCTCTGATTCTCATGCTTTACAGATAATGATATCTCTGTCCTTATAATGAAGTAATTTTGCAATAATAACACGTGGAGTGCTACCCGGAGGTAGTGGTTGCATGGGTACTCTATGCGCCCGCTCCACTGCATAGAATTTAGTGAGGGAGTCTGCTCCGATCTTATCTCTCAGCCACTTCTCAATAAATTCAGTGGGATCCCTCCCCTCAGTCTTTTCCAGGAGCCCCACGATCCTAATATTGTTCCTTCTGGAACGATTTTCCAGGTCATCGTTTTTTTTCATGACTTCAGAGAGTTGTTGCTTAAACTGTTTTTCCGTCTTTTTAAATTTATTAATCCAATCTTCCACCTCTCCCACTCTATTTTCCACTTCTCCCATCCTGGTATTAACCTTATGTATGTCCTTTTTTATAATGGCTACTTCAGATTGCACTCCCAGGACTTGCTGGGTTAACGTAGTTAGTGCCTGCTTGCAGAAAGATACTGCTGTAAACACATCTTTGATAGTGGGATTTTCGTGTGTTTCCCCCTCCTCCTGTGCTGCCACCGCCATTTTCTCCCACTCAGGGATACTGCTCACTGGGATTTCCCTCCTTCCTCCTCCTGTAACTCCATTCCTGCATCCCCATCTTCCTCCTCCTCTCCCTCTGACTCTTGGCTCTGACTCTTCATATTTCCTTCAATGCGGGCAAACTTTTCTAACTTCGCCGCGGCGCCGACATGCAGCGTTGAGCCTGGCCGCCTCCTCCTCTTTCTTATCGGCGCCATCTTGGTAGCTCCCTGAGTCTGCCCACCCCAAGTCCTTTTGCCTCTTACTGCGGGTCATTTTCTGCTCACCTCCGGTCTCTCCTGCGTCCTCGGTGATCCGCGCTCCTTCCCCACCGTTCGGTCGGCTGAGGCTGGTGGTGGCGACGGCGGATCGCAGGTTAAGCTGTGCAGCGATGGGAGAGCTCAGGAGAGATGCAGCCGCTCACATTGCCGTCAGACTCCGCCCCTGGGCTTCTACCCTTTCCACCTTTAGGGTAACTCTATCTTCCGGATTTCCCTTTCCCTTTATGTTCCTGTCTGGAATGGGAGCGAGTTTTCCAAAAGGACTGCATTCTCTTCGGTCTCTGTTCCTTAAAGCCCTTGTTCTTGTCTGACGCTTTCTCCAGTAGGTCATCCAGCACTGGACCGTACACGTGTAGGCCTGAGAACGGAATTGGACAGAGTTGTTCTTAGATTGTGTCTCCCGTCCATGACCTAAGCCACAGGGCTCGCCTTGCCGCATTGGATAATGCGTTATTTCTTGCGGCAAAATGCACCGATTCCACTGAAGCGTCTGCCATGAAGTCGGTAGCTGTTTTTAACAGTGGCAGGGATCTGAGGACCTCTTCCCTTGGTGTCTTAATTTGGTTTTCCAACTCTTCCACCCATAGGCTCATTGACCTAGCTACTGAGGTAGCCGCTATGTTTGCCTTCATGATGGCCGCTGATGACTCCCAGGCCTTCTTAAGGAGGTCCTCCGATCGCTTATACATAGGGTCTTTTAGACCTGATGAATCCTCGAATGGTATGGCTGTCTTTTTTGAGACTCTAGCCACCGGGATGTCGATTTTTGGCACCGATTCCCATACTTTAGCTTCCTCTGGGTCGAAGGGAAGACGGTACTTAAACTCTCTTGGCACCACCAGCTTCTTCCCGACATCTTCCCATTCTTCCAGAATCATGGCAGTTATATGCTGGTTTACTGGAAAGACTCTATTCGTGCGGGCTCTCAAGCCCCTAAACATCTCGTCTTGAATTGTTAGGGGTTCTGTGGAGTCTTCCACCTTCATGGTGTTCCTGACAGCCTGTACTAACATGTCCGTATTTTCGGTGGCAAAAAGCTATTTTTTCCTGCCTTCAAAAATTGCTGCTGAGGCACCTTTGCCGTCATCTGAATCCAAGCAGGAGTAGGCTGATAGTTCTCCTTCTTCGGAACTTAGATCCTCATCCCATCGCGGTCTTTTGGGACGGGGGGATTGTGCGGGAACCAGTGTTGACACGGTTGCCTGTACTTCTTCCCTTATCATGGACCTAATGTTATCCAGTAGGGGGTTTGCTCTTCTTTCAGCAATTTGGCTATGCATCTGTCGCATAACTTTTTGGGGTGCCCCTCTGGGAGTCTGGCTGTGCAGAGCGGACATTTGTTGCCCTTCCATTTGACTGCAGTCTGAGTGTTTGTGCGTCTCCTAAAAATAGATATAAAGAAGTGCCTACATATCTATGTCCTGACTCCTGCAGACCCCCTTACCACCGTATGCTTACGAGATCCTGGCGTTATCCGGGGTCTGGACGTCAGGATGGCTAACACTCTCCATGCTTACTCAGTCAAGTGTGCTGTCCGTCATTAAATAGTCTGTCTTACCCAGCTTCAAGACATCTGATTAGTCTCCTTCTGAGCTCAGCTGCTGTTGATTTCGCCGTCTCCAGCCGTCAGCCCTAAAGCGCATGCTCCTCCTGGAGCGCATGCCAGCCTCCTGGAGACACCCCTTCCTGGGCCTGGAAGGAGTACGCCCCCTTGACGCTGTTCCTGGTGGTAGCCCCTCTCTGCGGTGGGTCCCGGTGCGATCGGACCGCTCGTATGTTCATGGGGTCGGCCATTAGCCTGAAGCCCCGCCTCCACCGGAAGTCGTCACTGGCGTGCCCTCCGATGATGTGGCGCGCCGAAAGTTCAGCCCAGGCCGGAACAGCAACCTACTGCCCAGAGCCCTCTGTGGGGATATGGCAGTCGTCGGGAGCAGACAGCTCGACCGGAACGTTGAGGAACCTCTGTGGGTTCCAGCGTTCTTGCAGAGTATTCCTGCACCCTCCGCTCTGGACCCAGGAGCCCCAGCTCAACCAGGATCCCATCCTGCCAGAGAACATGCCAGCCTGCAGGTATTTTTATCTTCGCTCCCTGCGCTCCTCTGCGTCTGTCCCTGAAAGGGACAGGAAAAAAAACTTAAGGGTTGTAGTGGGGCTATTTAACCTCTTCTGTGTTCCTGTCCCTATCAAGGATACGAAGGACAACCTCCTGGTGGTGCTGTTGTCAGGAGGGACATCCTGGAAAAACATGTATCATTTCCTTTCCACTTCATAAATACTTGCTACTTTCTTTTGTGGGTCACATAAAATGCATTTAAGTTTCTGGGTGTAACATGAAAAAACATGAAAAATGTCAAGGGGTATGGATTATTTTTCCAGGCCCTGTATGTAGTGCTGCCTTATATATTGCTAAGAGGATAAAAGCACAGAGGTGTATTACGAGGTTTCCCAAGCAATTCCCAGCAAGTAGTCTGTAAAACATGAGTATCACACAGATGCCATCTATATGATGAACACATTTTATTTCTCCAATCCATTCATTTGAATGATGGAATTTGGTCTCCAGACTGGCCCAGAGTAGTACATTTCTTACTTTTTTATGTGAGCAGGACTTAACTAAATTGCTATGAGACTCAGGGTAACTTTTGGACCTGGGTGCCAAACATGTCAGCATCATTTCTGCTGCCAGTGATTGGATATAAAGTTTCTAGTAATTGTGTTATTAATTACACAGGATCTTTATGACGTTACATTAGCTCATCTTCTTCCCATTCAGGTGTCTACAATATCTTATCCTCTCAGTGGAGATCTTCTATATAAGAGAATTTTCCTGATTGACCCATCAAGGATGGAAAGGAACAGGGACAAGATGGCGGAGAGGATATTACACCTCACCCTAGAGATCCTCTTCTGGCTTACTGGAGAGGTGAGAGATTCTGATGACGTCACATTACATCATTCTTATCTATGGGAATAACAGATGGACAGAACTGGAGAGGTGAGGACTCTGGAAATGTCTGTAGTGAGATTTATTAATGTGTCTCTCCATAACCAGGATTACACAGTAGTGAAGACGACCTCTAGTGAGCGCTGTCAGGACCCTGTGTCTGAGGGATGGGGAAGACCCCTGAGCCCAATCACGGGCCTCCACCTCACCCCCTGATACATGAGGGCATCAATGACCAGAAGATCCTAGAACTCACCTACAAGATGATTGAGCTGCTGACTGGAGAGGTGACACTGCTGGGACATTATCCAGTAACACTATGAAGGGATCGGGGGATGACGGTATCATTGTATGTGTCAGGTTCCTATAAGGTGTCAGGATGTCACCATTTATTTCTCCATGGAGGAGTGGGAGTATTTAGAAAGACACAAAGATCTGTACAAGGACGTCATGATGGAGGTTCCCCACCTCCTCACATCACCAGGTAATATACTGGGACTGAATTAATTCATTACATACAGATAATTATAAACCATGTGTATTTAGTCCTGTCTGTTTCTTCCAGTTCTATCCAGTAAGAGGACAACTCCAGAAAGATTTCCCCGTCCTCTTCTTCAACGGGACTGTAAACAGGAAGATCCCGATGTTCCTCAGTGTCATCAGGTAGATGGAGAGAAGGTCTCATGAGATCTCCCCTATGATGTGTAGATGGCTGTGAAGGTCTTGTGCTCAGTCTTGTTTATCCACCAGTATTATATGATTTATACTTGTGTAATGAGAACGGTGGAGATGGCCGGATTAGAGCTGATCATAGATGTGACTTCTCCATCTGTCTGTGACTTTTACAATATTTGTTTCAGGGTGAAGATCTGACCCATAGTAATACTACAGAGACATGTGTGAAGATTGATGAGGGGTGTAAAGAGGAGATTCTTTCAGATGATAGAACAAGTAAGTAGTGGCCTCTATATTTTACTTATTCACTGATTGGTATAAATATATGTTTGATTTGGCTGAATTCGCACTT
>JARQOD010000413.1:0-132907 GCA_033576555.1 Oophaga sylvatica | reverse complement strand
GGATGGCTAACACTCTCCATGCTTACTCAGTCAAGTGTGCTGTCCGTCATTAAATAGTCTGTCTTACCCAGCTTCAAGACATCTGATTAGTCTCCTTCTGAGCTCAGCTGCTGTTGATTTCGCCGTCTCCAGCCGTCAGCCCTAAAGCGCATGCTCCTCCTGGAGCGCATGCCAGCCTCCTGGAGACACCCCTTCCTGGGCCTGGAAGGAGTACGCCCCCTTGACGCTGTTCCTGGTGGTAGCCCCTCTCTGCGGTGGGTCCCGGTGCGATCGGACCGCTCGTATGTTCATGGGGTCGGCCATTAGCCTGAAGCCCCGCCTCCACCGGAAGTCGTCACTGGCGTGCCCTCCGATGATGTGGCGCGCCGAAAGTTCAGCCCAGGCCGGAACAGCAACCTACTGCCCAGAGCCCTCTGTGGGGATATGGCAGTCGTCGGGAGCAGACAGCTCGACCGGAACGTTGAGGAACCTCTGTGGGTTCCAGCGTTCTTGCAGAGTATTCCTGCACCCTCCGCTCTGGACCCAGGAGCCCCAGCTCAACCAGGATCCCATCCTGCCAGAGAACATGCCAGCCTGCAGGTATTTTTATCTTCGCTCCCTGCGCTCCTCTGCGTCTGTCCCTGAAAGGGACAGGAAAAAAAACTTAAGGGTTGTAGTGGGGCTATTTAACCTCTTCTGTGTTCCTGTCCCTATCAAGGATACGAAGGACAACCTCCTGGTGGTGCTGTTGTCAGGAGGGACATCCTGGAAAAACATGTATCATTTCCTTTCCACTTCATAAATACTTGCTACTTTCTTTTGTGGGTCACATAAAATGCATTTAAGTTTCTGGGTGTAACATGAAAAAACATGAAAAATGTCAAGGGGTATGGATTATTTTTCCAGGCCCTGTATGTAGTGCTGCCTTATATATTGCTAAGAGGATAAAAGCACAGAGGTGTATTACGAGGTTTCCCAAGCAATTCCCAGCAAGTAGTCTGTAAAACATGAGTATCACACAGATGCCATCTATATGATGAACACATTTTATTTCTCCAATCCATTCATTTGAATGATGGAATTTGGTCTCCAGACTGGCCCAGAGTAGTACATTTCTTACTTTTTTATGTGAGCAGGACTTAACTAAATTGCTATGAGACTCAGGGTAACTTTTGGACCTGGGTGCCAAACATGTCAGCATCATTTCTGCTGCCAGTGATTGGATATAAAGTTTCTAGTAATTGTGTTATTAATTACACAGGATCTTTATGACGTTACATTAGCTCATCTTCTTCCCATTCAGGTGTCTACAATATCTTATCCTCTCAGTGGAGATCTTCTATATAAGAGAATTTTCCTGATTGACCCATCAAGGATGGAAAGGAACAGGGACAAGATGGCGGAGAGGATATTACACCTCACCCTAGAGATCCTCTTCTGGCTTACTGGAGAGGTGAGAGATTCTGATGACGTCACATTACATCATTCTTATCTATGGGAATAACAGATGGACAGAACTGGAGAGGTGAGGACTCTGGAAATGTCTGTAGTGAGATTTATTAATGTGTCTCTCCATAACCAGGATTACACAGTAGTGAAGACGACCTCTAGTGAGCGCTGTCAGGACCCTGTGTCTGAGGGATGGGGAAGACCCCTGAGCCCAATCACGGGGCCTCCACCTCACCCCCTGATACATGAGGGCATCAATGACCAGAAGATCCTAGAACTCACCTACAAGATGATTGAGCTGCTGACTGGAGAGGTGACACTGCTGGGACATTATCCAGTAACACTATGAAGGGATCGGGGGATGACGGTATCATTGTATGTGTCAGGTTCCTATAAGGTGTCAGGATGTCACCATTTATTTCTCCATGGAGGAGTGGGAGTATTTAGAAAGACACAAAGATCTGTACAAGGACGTCATGATGGAGGTTCCCCACCTCCTCACATCACCAGGTAATATACTGGGACTGAATTAATTCATTACATACAGATAATTATAAACCATGTGTATTTAGTCCTGTCTGTTTCTTCCAGTTCTATCCAGTAAGAGGACAACTCCAGAAAGATTTCCCCGTCCTCTTCTTCAACGGGACTGTAAACAGGAAGATCCCGATGTTCCTCAGTGTCATCAGGTAGATGGAGAGAAGGTCTCATGAGATCTCCCCTATGATGTGTAGATGGCTGTGAAGGTCTTGTGCTCAGTCTTGTTTATCCACCAGTATTATATGATTTATACTTGTGTAATGAGAACGGTGGAGATGGCCGGATTAGAGCTGATCATAGATGTGACTTCTCCATCTGTCTGTGACTTTTACAATATTTGTTTCAGGGTGAAGATCTGACCCATAGTAATACTACAGAGACATGTGTGAAGATTGATGAGGGGTGTAAAGAGGAGATTCTTTCAGATGATAGAACAAGTAAGTAGTGGCCTCTATATTTTACTTATTCACTGATTGGTATAAATATATGTTTGATTTGGCTGAATTCGCACTTTGTTCTGTACTGCTATGTATGCCAAATGACAAGAAATGCATAATTTTAGCTATGAGAAATTAATTTTTGGGGGGCATCTGTTTAATGTCTTGCTAAATTTGTATTCTGAGCTGGGTATGTATCCCTTACAATAGAAGGACATTGGGGGCTGTGACGAAGCAGTGACTCCTTTTAACCGTCCAAAAATTATCCATTTTTGGGAGTTTTTTTCTTATGTCTTCCCTGCGCAGGGCAGGGTGCCATCTCAGGGGCAGCTCAGTATGGAACATAATGGACAGGTGAAAGATTTCTGGCTGTTTAAGGGCGTTAGCAGCAGCTGTAGTGCAGTTTGAAACATAATGGACAGGCAGGAGATGTCTTTAGCACTGGCTGCCTCTTCAGTACAGGTTGGATCTTGATGAACAGGCAGGCAGCGGCAGGTTCATTATTGCACTGTTGATAAATAGCCAGTTTCCCCTGTCCCCATTGATAGGTCTAATCATTGGAGATAGCTGTGTTAATCACCTGTCCTGGCCAGGCTTGGTTAATTTTCCATACAACTGCTGTTCTTTGCTGTGCTCCGTGTCGAGTTTTACAAGTTGCCTGATGCATCTCTGTGACATCATCTTCTTAGGTCAGGTACCCTTGTCTTAGTGTTGAGACTTCAGAGTTCAGTTATTCTGAATGCTCCAACAATTATTTCACGTTGTGCTGTCATCTTGCATTTGGGTATAATTCCTGCATACCCTCAGTCCTGTTGGTTAATTCTCTGCCTCCCAGTTTCTGGACTAACCCATCACTTGCAGTAAACATAACAAACTTTATAAGTTGAAAGATACCGCGCTACAGTCCTGGATTTCAGCTATATGTTCTGTGTGCAAATAATCACAGGTCAAATAGATGGGCATACAGAGTGGTGGTGTATAAGAATATAATCCCAGGCTCCTGACCCTGGGTATATATGATAATCCTGTGTGTGAGCGGTCACCAAAAATATATATGAATGAGGGATAATTAAGAACTACTTACTGGGATAGCGCTGAGCGCGATACACATTCTGGGGGTCCAGTGAAGGTACAGGCTCCGTGCGGAGGGTGAGAGGCCTGGGGAGCGTCCTCCTGTGCCTGCAAGTTCCCTCCGGGTACTGGAGTTGAAAAGCCAGCGGTGCGCTTCTGGCCGGAAGCGCCGCCGTGCAGTGGCGAGGTTGGTGGGGGACGTGATCTGGGTGACGTCACCAGTACTAAGAGACGGGTGTGCGAGAGGGCCAGAAGACCGATGCGTTTCGAAAGACTCCATCTTTCTTCATCCATGTTGCTGTCTGCACCTCTGACCCGGCTATATATACACCCACACAAATCCCCCCTACGGTGTCCCATTGATTAACTGTGACCCTATGTGTATTATGTCTCTATGTTCACTGAAATTATTAGAAAGTCTCAACATTACATAGTGTGATGGCAAATAAAGTTACGTCAGATATTGTATGTACCGGAGAAAAAGGTACAACGTGGTTGTGTAATATTAAAAGTCGCTCTAAGGGCTCTTTTCCACTTGCGAGAAATACGTCCGATTCTCGCATGTGAAATCCCAGCTCTGGGGCCGGCATTCGGAAGTGGAGCGAGCAGCTGCGTATAAATACATGTAGCCGCACACTCCACTTCCGAGTGCCGGCCCCAGAGCCGGGATTTCACATGTGATAATCGGACGTATTTCTCGCAAGTGGAAAGGAGCCCTATGGCTGTGTTTCCACCGTCAGGAAACACAGCGCTTTGGACGGAGCGGAAAGTCCGCTCCGTCCAAACCCCCGCCCCCTAGTGAACGCGCGGTGAATCCGGATGTGCTCATTGAACACATCCGGAATCACCGCAGCGCTGCATAGGCCTGTGTATTTCCCTTGCGTCGCCGCAAGGAAATAGGACATGCTGCGATCTGAAATGACGCGCAGCATGTCCGTTGACGCAGGTCTGCCGCCTCCGTGTTTTTACGCATAGTGGAGACGAGATTTCTTGAAATCCCCTCCACTATGCTGTAACATCTGGACGCTGCATGTTTGACGCTGCGCCAACGCACAGCGTCAAACACGCAGCAATTACTGAAGGATTCCTGATGGTGGAAACTCACCCTTATTGTAACCTAAGGTTTGGACAATATTTGTTGGTTACAAGGCAAGCGGTTATGTTTGTGCCCATACGTATCCTGGAGCAACTTGGGGATACAAGTAAAAAATAAGAAAGATATACAGTATATCTAAAAGACTTTATTTTAAACACATTAAAAAGATTTAAAAAATGTGTGCATGTGTTAAAAAATGACTTTTATTAGTGCAGACATAAAATACAATATTTATTATTTTTAATTAAAACTTTTTTTTAATTTTTAGTAAAAGTTTGGGTTCTTTAACCTTTTTACCCCCGAGGGTGGTTTGCACGTTAATGACCGGGCCAATTTTTACAATTCTGACCACTGTCTCTTTATGAGGTTATAACTCTGGAACACTTCAACAGATCTTCGTGATTCTGAGAATGTTTTCTCGTGACACATTGTACTTCATAATAGTGATAAAATTTCGTCGTTATAACTTGCGTTTATTTATGAAAAAAATGGAAATATGGCAAAAATTTAGAAAATTTTGCAATTTTCAAACTGAATTTTTATTCCCTTAAAACAGAGAAATATGTCACACAAAATAGTTAATAAATAACATTTCCCACATGTCTACTTTACATCAGTGCAATTTTGAAACCAATTTTTTTTTTGTTACGAAGTTATAAGGGTTAAAAGTTGACCAGCGATTTCTCATTTTTGCTACAAATTGTACAAAACCATTTTTTTTAGGGACCACCTCACATTTGAAGTCACTTTGAGGGGTCTATATGGCCGAAAATACCCAAAAGTGACACCATTCTAAAAACTGCACCCCTCAAGGTACTCAAAACCACATTCAAGAAGTTTATTAACCCTTCAGGTGCTTCACAGGAGCTGAAGCAACGTTGAAGGAAAAAATGAACGTTTAACTTTTTAGTCACAAAAATGATCTTTTACAAACAATTTTTTTATTTTAACAAGGGTAAAAAGAGAAAATTGACAGAAAAAGTTGTTGTGTAATTTCTCCGGAGTACGCCGATACCCCATATGTGGGGCAAAACTAATGTCATATTTGGAGAGCCCCTGATGTGCGTAAACAGTGGAAACCCCCCAATTCTAACTCCAACCCTAACCCCAACTTACCCCTAACCCTAATACCAACCCTAATCATAACCCTAACCACAAACCTAACCCTAACACACCCGTAACCCTATTCCCAACCCTAACTTTATCCCCAGCTCTAACCCTAACTTTAGCCCCAACCCTAATGGAAAATGGAAATAAATACATTTTTTTAATTTTATTATTTTTCCCTAACTAAGGGGTGATAAAGGGGGTTTGATTTACTATTTATAGCGGGTTTTTATGATTGGCAGCTGTCATCACCACATTTTGAGAGCTATAATTTTTTCTTATTTTGTCCCACAGAGTCAAGTGAGGTCTTATTTTTTCCGGGACGAGGTGACGTTTTTATTGGTACCATTTTTGGGCACATGACATTTTTTGATCGCTTTTTATTATGATTTTTGGCAGGCAGAATGAACAAAAAACAGCAATTCATGAATTTCTTTTGGGGGAGGCGTTTATACCGTTCCGCGTGTGGTAAAATTGATAATGCAGTTTTATTCTTCGGGTCAGTACGATTACAGTGATGCCTCATTTGTATCATTTTTTTATGTTTTGGCGCTTTTATACAATAAAAACGATTATATATAAAAAATAATTATTTTTGCATCGCTTTATTCTGTGAGCTATAACTTATTTTTTTCCCTGATGATACTGTATGGCGGTTCGTTTTTTGCGGGACAAGATGACGTTTTCATTGGTACCATGTTTATTTATATCCGTCTTTTTGATCGCGTGTTATTCCACTTTTTGTTCGGCGGTATGATGATAAATCATTGTTTCTTTTGTATTTTTTTTTTATAAGGGGTTCACTAAAGGGGTTAACTAATGGGACAGTTTTATAGGGCGGGTCGTTACAGACGCGGCAATACTAAATATGTGTACTTTTTTTGTTTTTTTTATTTACATGAACAAAGGAATTTATTGGGGAATATTTTCTTTTTTTCTTTATGAATTATTTTTACACGTTATTTTTAATTTTTTTGCTTTTTTACTTTGTCCCGGGTGGGACATCACTGTATTATATCAGATCGCTGGTCTGACAGTGTGCACAGCACTCTGTGAGACAAGCGATCTCACTGGCATTGCTGCAGGATTTCTCAGCGCCTGCTCTCAGGGTCCTCGGAACAGCGCGATACATCACGCTGTTCTGAGGGTCTCAGGGGAGCACGCAGGGAGCCCCCTCCCTGCGCGATGCTTCCCTATGCCCCCGGTACACTGCGATCATCTTTGATCGCAGTGTGCCAAGGGTTAATGTGCTGGGAGCGGTCCGTGATCGTTCCTGGCACATAGTGCCGGGTGTCAGCTGTGATAATCAGGTGACACTCGGCTGTGATCAGCTGCGCTCCCCTTGGGAGCGCAGCTGATCGCATATGACGTACTATTCCGTCCTTGGGAATTAGGTCCAGGGTCACATAGACGGAATAGTAAGTCAGATGGGTTAAAGGGGTTAAGAAACGTATGAATTAATAAATCAATAAAAACATAACAAACTGTTATTGGACTGTTCAGATTGTGCAGTTATTTTTCAGCTCTTCTGTGATTTCTGTAGCCTCTCAGTCCCGACAGTTAACACTCTACACCATGTTCCAAATTATTATGCAAATGATATTTTTCTCTGATTTTCCTAAGTGGTCGGTGCAAATGACAGTCAGTCTAATAAGTCATCACCCGTTAGAGTATACATCGAATTTTATTGAAGAAACCTCCCAATGATAACAGTATAATCTCCAAAATGAATAAAAACTCAAAATGCACTGTTCAAATTATTAGGCACAGTAGAATTTCTGAACATTTGATCTGTTATAAAGAACTGAAAATGCTCATCTGTGGAATTTGCAGCATTAGGACGTCACATTCACTGAACAAAAAAAGCTACTTAACTCCAAAACATCCTAACAGGCCAAGTTACATGTTAACATAGGAACCCTTCTTTGATAGCACCTTCACAATTCTTTCATCCATTGAACTTGTGAGTTTTTGGAGAGTTTCTGCTTGTATTTCTTTGCATGAAGTCAGAATAGCCTCCCAGAGCTGCTGTTTTGATGTGAACTGCCTCCCACCCTCATAGATCTTTTGCTTGATGATACTCCAAAGGTTCCCTATAGGGTTGAGGTCAGGGGAAGATGGTGGCCACACCATGAGTTTATCTCCTTTTATGCCCATAGCAGCCAATGACTCAGAGGTCTTCTTTGCAGCATGAGATGGTGCATTGTCATGCATGAAGATGATTTTGCTCCTGAAGGTACGTTTCTGCTTTTTATACCATGGAAGAAAGTTGTCAGTGAGAAACACTATATACTTTGCAGAGGTCATTTTCACACCTTCAGAAACCTTAAAGGGCCCTCCCAGCCGTTTCCCCATGATTCCGGCCCAAAACATGACTCCTCCACCTCCTTGCCGACGTCGCAGCCTTGTTGGGACATATGTTGCAATCTGGCACATAATCTATAGAGACTTGTATCATTACACATGTGCAGTGTCAGAGTGCTGTCATAAACAGAAGTGGGTCAGTGGGTCTTTAATGAATGCACCTCGTATGTGCACAAAAATGATGCCACTGACAACTCATTCTGAAAAAACGTCCCTCATATGACTGTCACTTAAAATAGTTATAGCGCCTAGAACGTGATAATAGGAAGAAAATAAAAGAAGAAAAGATCAGTTATTAAGGTCAAAATTGGTTGTGATGCCAAGGAGTTAAAAAAAACAAGTTGCACCAGAAAACCCATGATATGTTCCACGCAGCGAGATTATGATAGATTGCATGTGGAGAAGGTGGATAAGTACTGCCTGTTAGGCGAGGTTTTACCTTTGAGGGGCGTAACTAATTGACTACCTGGTCTTCACTAGAGTCTTATTGTGAGGATAGGCTTGGGTCTTTAGGGTGGTCAACAGTAGACACTCCCCGGACCTGCAGCAGCTGACGTATGGGTCAAAGGCACAAAATGAAGCACAGAGAGCGAATACAGAGGCGAGCAGAGAGAGCAAGTAAAGAAGCCGAAACAATAACAGGAGAGACAAAACAATAAAGCACCTAGACATGGAACTGGAGACAAACTGTAACTACAACCTTAGCTCAGGCAAGGTGTGGAGGGAGGAGCTGCCCAATATATCCACTGCTGGCAGGGGATAGGCCAGGGAAGCAAAACTCTACAGAATGCAGTTATTTTAAATTCCTGTAGAGTCTGATCGCACCTCACAATAGCTGGGTTGAGACTCTCCAGCATCAGAAGGATGTAGAGATGCTGAAAGTGTTTGTATGAGGCAGCTTAGCTAGATGGTCTGATACTGGGAGGAGCAGAGCAGTGTATAGTATGGCGCTTATATACCGAATCACCAGCATAACAGTCAAACACTATCTGTATAAAGTGGATTTTGTGTATAATGTCTCTTTCTGTCTATCTCTCTGACTGAGATAGTTAGAGACAATTTCAACGTTTCTAGTAACATTCAATTAAGCTGAACAAGCATAGCAATAAAATATTGGATAAATCAAGGAAATATCCGTTCATCAAGTAGATTTCCTCAAGACACCAAGTAGAAATTGACATCAAATTCCAAGATCCTTACACTGTCTGATCAAACTTATGATCTTAGCTAACGCGACCTGGATTTTGTCGCGTTAGTCCTATATCAGACCTATACTGTCAAAAAAGGCGTCAATAGAAAACCGTTCTGATGCTTGTGGTGAAAAGGAAACAGCCCAGGTCTGAGGACCTCCTCGCAGTAGGGACATGATTATTCACACCCGCTGGAACTCTTCCCTTGACGACCGGGATGCAGAGTAAAAAATAACCTACAGCTCTCCCTGAATAACCTAAACTAGTCTTTCTCTCCCTAAAATTTATCAGTAGGGCCATTACAATTTCGGGAGCGAACAGCCGTACATCAGAGGTTACTGACGTCACATCCACTGCCGGCAGTGGAGGGCTATAGGATGTCTTCATCAAATTAGTTATCTGACCCTGCAATTGTGATGACTCCAGACTCTGACATTACTTAGCTAGATCCTGAGTCATCAACGTCAAATTCGCCATCTGGTCACAGAGCGTGTGAACAGGCTCCATACTGGTGTAAAAGAAAAACATATTGGCCAGAAATGATGTGACACTAGTCACTATTTACGGACTAGCCATGAGGTAGGCTGATCGAGAGCAGAACTGTGGAGTCTGAGTTGGTGTCATGGAAATTGAGGAGTCGTAGTCGGAGGTTTGGCTTACTGACTCCACAGCCCTTGTCAAGAGGTCCAAGGTCAAAAGCCAGAAAGGTACGTCATAAATAGAAGGAAGAGACAATGTCGTAGTCAGGTAAAATTCCAAGATCAGAATACCAGGAGGAGAGTGGATCAGAGCAGAAGAGGTTATTAAGGCTAAGTTCACATTTGCGTATATGTGCGCAGCTTATCATCTGCATGCACAAACGCATGCTTATGCAGCATTTTTTATCCGCATCATCTTACGCATGACGCCAAAATACCGCTGCGTGTGCATGCGTTTTGGCATGCATTTGTGTTGTTTATGCGCATGTGTTAGATATTTCCTGTGCTTCACATTAGCTTTTCCTTAACACCAGACACCCAGTAGGCGTATCTCATGGATTTCTATATATATAGACACACTGCACTGATGAAATCCTCGTCTTTGGCTGCTGTATCAAGCTGCAAGATGGATCTTGACATGGACAGCTTCTATGAAGATCTGGATTTACAATTGAAATTGGCTGCTGCCTTTGCTGTGGCTTGTCAAGAACAAAGAAGAAGAGAAAGATTGAGAAAACATTGTCGTTGCTATTGGCAACACCCCATCTTTAAACTCCGAGAGAGCCGTGGAGACTACCACTCTTTGTACACAGAGCTGTGTAAAAACCCTCAGAAGTTTTTTGACTACAAGAGGATGACAGAGCTTTGATGACTTGTTGCTACATGTCTAAGTATCCATCGCCAGGCAGGACACAGTGCTCCGTCGAGCAATTCCTGCTGAGGAACGTCTCTTGGTCACCCTGAGGTACGTAATTTGGAAAAAGAAACACCTGTCATTAATATGATTTTTCTAAAAGCCATGTACTGATTTATTTTTTTCATTTTCTGTTCCGCAGATTCCTGGCTACCGGAGAGACCTTGTCATCCCTCCAGTTTCAATTCAGGATTGGAGTGTCAACACTTTCTGGGATTATTGGAGACACCTGCTGTGCTTTAGGTGAGGTTCTGCGGCAAGAATTCCTCCCCCAACTCACAACTGAAATATGGCTTGAAAATGCTGCAAAATTCAAGGACATTTGTAATTTTCCTAACTGTGAGGGGCTGTGGACGGCAAACAAATTCGGATTATGAAAACTGCTGGAAGTGGAACCGAGTATTTCAATTATAAAAAATTATTTTCCATTGTGCTAATGGCGATTGCAGATGCTGAGTGTAGATTGGTCACTGTGGACATTGGCTCATATGGACGAGGAAATTACACAGACTTTCAAAAACTCTGACATGGGCCAACGTTTATATGGGAATGATTTTAATTTTCCACAGCCACGACCTCTTCCCAACACTGAAAGACTGCCAGTGCCGTTTGTTGTGGTCGGGGATGAAGCATTCCAAACGTGTGCCAACCTCATAAAACCGTACTCAAGTCGGGACTAAAATCACACAAAAAAGATTTACAACTACCGACTGACAAGGGCATGAAGAACTGTTGAGTGTGCCTTTGGATTTCTGGTACCTAAATGGCGCATTTTGGGAACATCTATTAATCTAAAAATTGAGACTATTGATGAGGTTGTGAAAGCGTGTGTTGTTCTGCACAACTACATCCTGGTAAAAGAGCGACCAAACTTAGAACCTGTGGAACCTGTTACATTGCATGATTACCAAGATCACCCTCTGAGGACTACAGTGGAAGTTGCTCAGATGAGGGATAAGTTTGCTGCTTATTTTGTTTCTGATAATGGACGTGTTGCATGGCAAGACGAAATGGTTTAAGCCGCTAAGTAAAATTTTCCTGTAATGATAAAATGTACCTGTAATGTCAAAATGTACATGTAATTTTAAAGTTTACCTGTAATTTCTCCTTCGCCTCATTGGGCACACAGACCATGGGGGTTATGCTGCACTAGGAGGACACTAAGCTAATACACAAAGAAATTGGCTCCTCCTCTGCAGAATACACCCTCTGCTGACTCTAGCCTGAACCAGTTCTTGTTTAGTGTCTATAGGAGGCACTAGGGTCTGGCTTAAGACCCCGACATTATTTTATTTTTCAATTTTTTTACTTTTTTACCTTTTTTCTATGGATTAAAGAGGCGACGGGGCCTTTCAAGGTCCCGATCTCCCAAAATCATCAACAGGCGGGCACGTGGAGTGTCGTCTCCCCGTATCCCCTCCTGCAACCTCAACGCCGGCCTGAGCTCTCCTCAGGGGTGACGGATTCCTTCAATGGGTCTGCTCTCCCCACATCAGCAACAGACGGGAACATGGGGTGTCGCTCCCAAGTACCCCCTTCTGGAGCCAAGTTCTTCAGCCGGACATGCCAGCTTGCCTCAGCAATTCTGACAGGAAAATTACCTCAGGTAACATGTAGAGACTCCATGCGGCACCAAAAGTGGATGGTGACTGGAGGCTAACAAAACCTCTCCACCTCCCTATCAAAGGGATGGTGGATTGAGGATATAATCGGTGTGGATGTCGAGTGGTTTTCAATCTCCTGTGACCTTTGAGGTCTCTGCTACATTGCGGCCTCAGCCGCCCCCATCGCGTTCTCCGCTGCCCCCATCGCAGCCTCCGCGGCTTCCCAGCATGGCCGCCGCCGTCTTTTACTGCTTCCGCCGCTGCCATCAAGGTGACGCGGTTGCCATTGCAGCGCCAGCGTCCGCCACCGTCATTACTGGGACACAGCCGCCATTGCAGCACCGTAGCCGCCATCACTCTGACGCGGCCGCCATTACAGTCCCAAGGCCGCCGCCGCCAGTACCGCACCCGCAGCCCTCTTCTCCATGACGTGGCCGCCATTGCCACGGCCGCTACCGCAGCCATCACCGCAATCAAAAATTTAGGTCCCGGCTTCCGGCTGGGTTAGGCCTAACTCCGCCCACCCAGCTGACTCCGCCATCGTTCCTCACGAGAGGCGCCAAATCCGCCATTATTAAAAAAAAATAAAAAAATTAATACAGTGGAATCTGTATTGCTGGCTGCAAAGTTCCGCTTGCCTACATATGCATGAAGTTCTTCAGTGCAGAGATATGGGAAGCTGTGATGAGCTAATATTTCCTGCTGCAGACCAGCAGAATCAGCCACAGGTGACAGACGGGAACATGGGGTGTCGCCCCCAAGTACCCCCTTCTGGAGCTAGGTTCTTCAGCTGGACATGCCAGCTGGCCTCAGCAATTCTGACAGGAAAATTACCTCAGGTAACATGCAGAGGCTCCATGCGGGGTCTATGCGGCCCCACTGCACCACCACTGCCTGAAAGTGGATGGTGACAGGAGGCTAATAAAACCTCTCCACTTCCCTATCAAAGGGATGGTGGATTGAGGAGATAATTGGTGCGGATGGCGAGTGGTTTTCAATCCCCTGTGACCTTTGTTACTCGTATGTCACCGCTACGCGGTCTGCCATCTCTGGCGGCACGGACATATGACCTGGGAGCACTTACTGATAGAGCGCACCCTTACTCCTCGTGTACTGCGTGTAATGCCCCACTACCGCGAAGGCTCCCCACTGCAATCTGTACAGTCTGCATCTTCTCACAGGAGCCCAATGAATGGGCAATGCCTCCGGCACAGCCCAGGGTTACCCCGGCTAAGGCTATAAAATCCTTCCACGATTTCTCCTCAAGTCACTGCTTCAGTTTACCTTACGATGAAGGCTCCTCTGCCATTCGAGATTCTTCAGACGGGCTGACAGCAGCAAAGATATTCCAATTTTCTAGCTAACGTCTCAGTAGCTCGTCCCCCAGGCATTCTGCTGTTTTGGCGTACGCGAGCTCCGTTTCCAGCTCCCCCGTCCCTGGGGGTTGCAGCAAACATAACTCAAGATATCAGTCTAATGTGGCCGGATACCCGGACTCTCTAGTCTACCAGGAATCCTTAGATGCCCTCATCAAACCGGTTAATAGATCTCTGAGCCGTACAATGTCAGAAGTTAGTCCTTATCTCACTGGGACCTTCAAAGGGACCAAACATCTTCACAGGATTTTTTTTTTTTTTACTAATCTCCCTGAGTTTCTGACATAGGTCAGAGATATAGCAGTCGCTGGACAAATGATTCTCAGGGCTAAAGCCGTTTAAGCACGGTACCCCCTTTGTCCACACTCTAAAAAGATAGTGGTTGGAGTCTCCAACAATGGATCCTATATTGCGGCTCGCTTACTAAGCTCTACTGTCTTTGACCGACGGCTTGTCTATTAAAATCCCCACTGACCGTCCAATTGGCCCGTGGTCAGTCCTTTGAGTTTTCTGGGGCAACTCTCTTCCCTTCCCTCGCCATCACCTAGGTGGCCAGAGCCATTATGGTCTGGACTAGGGCCCTAGCCAAGAACAGTCAAGGCAATAGCTTGCCTCACTAGGTGGTTAGTCTGATTTACCAAATAGCCTGGTACATGCATCCCTGGATACAGCAGACGGTGACGCTCTTATAGCTCCAAACACCATTACCATCAGCAGAGCCCTATGGCTCTGGAAGTGGCGAGCAGATTCCGCTTCCAAGAAATCTCTAACTTCCTTCCTTTCCTGAAGTGGGCGTTTATTACGCTAAAGGGAGGAAACTAACTTCAGTAGGCCCTGTCTAAACCATCAACAGGTTCGCCACAAGCTGTCTTACAATAACGCAGGCTGGTCATTGCGGGGACAGGGATTCGCATCCTTCATTTGAGCTCTCCCATTCCTGGAAACGCAGACCTTCACGGTCCAAACTCAAGGGTACCCCTTCCCAAAAGTTTCTCTGCTCAATGACTCATTGCAGTATCTGAAAGATTCGGACAGGGTAGGCATCCATCTACTCCTATAAGGAATATCCAGGAATGGAGGAAGACACCCAGTGACAAGGTAACAACAGAAAATCAAAGGTGACACAATGTGAATAATAAAATATAATTTTATTGAATCAAATGTACAAAATTAATAAACAACCAAATTGTATATGCAATAAAATACGTACATGAATAATATTAATAAAAACAAGAGGCAATGACCTAACACGGAACAGCTAAGAAATATGAAGTGAGCACCTTAGTATATAAGCATATGTCTTTAAATAATTCCTGAGATAACTTATAATATATAGCAGGTATAATGACATATGTATATGTAGAAACTAGATTGCTCAATACAAAGCCAGGTAATAAATCCAGCGATGTGTGATGACCTGCAATATCTACTGTTGATGTGAACGACAATATATAATATAAAGAAAAAATGTGTGCAAAAGAATATTGTGCATAAAATAATATGTGTATCCAATTGTGTGGAAAAATACGTCAAATAAAGATGCACTATGCACCGAAAAAACTGCACAATAGAAACAGCAATATATATATGTGTTTGCACTAACTGGTACAAAAAATACAGAACTAGTGAAGAAATAATAATTAAATATGGGCAAAGTGCAACTAAAAAGCCATGCACCGCAGAAGTGAAGTGAAAAAAAGCAAGCTGCTAAAGAAAACTATTAGCGTCCACTATTGCAAGATGTCAGAACCATATATCACAGTGCTGGAGTGGAGGGTATCAGAAATACCGCCAGACTTGTAGTAAATTACCTGGGAGCTGTGGAAAGGTAATGGCCTCTGAAGAACGCGCCCCGACGCGCGTTTCGGAAATGTTTTCCTTCGTCAGGGGGATGTAGTACCTTTTTTCTTTATCCATCTACTCCTGTGTTATCAGGTCTGGCTGGCGGTTATTCTCAACCATGGGTCAGAAATCTAGTGGTTTCCAGATACAGACATGGAATTACTGTCCCCCTCGCCAACACGTTTCCTCCAGTCCCGTCTTTCAAGGACAAAAGGAACAAGCGGCCCCACCTTATTAGGACATTCATGTACTTCGCATCTACGAAACCACTGTCACGGTCCCGCACACAGACAGGTTCAAACAGTCTTACTCAAACCTGTTTGTGGTTCCAAAGAAGGACGGAACCATGCGTCCCATCCTAGACGTAAAACTGTCGAACAAGTTTGTCAGGGTGCGTCATTTCAAAATGGAATTTTACTTTTCTGTTATCACCTCTCATTCAACCCTTCTCAGCCCGACAAGGATTTCTCCGCTTCGCCATCGCAGATAACCACTTTCACTTCTTGGCTTTAAACTTTGGTCTCGCCTCTGCTCCCAGGCTGTTCTCTAAGGTCAGGGCAGTCGTTATTTCTATCCCATGCTCTTGGGGCATGGTGATTCTGCTCTAGCCAGACGACCTCCTTATTAAGAGATCGTCCCTTCAAGCCTGCGCAGAGAGGGTCAGCATCACCGTGGACACTCTCACTCGTCTAGGTCAGTTAGTGAACCTGAGCAAGTCCTTTCCAGCCCCATCTCAGAGGATCCTCGTTTCAGGCCTGGACATTTCCCGAGTGTTGATAATTCCCCCTTCAGGAAAGATTTTCACACTGATCCAGGAAGCTCGGAAGTTTCCCCTCGGCCGTTCCCTTCCCTGTAGTCTGGAACGCAGTTCTGGGGAAAAATGGTGCCGACAATCCATCAGTACCATTTGCTCGACTACATCTCCGTCCTCTGCTGCAGGCATGGCTACCAGCGTGGGACGGATATCCATCCTCTCTGGACCGCTGTTTTTCGTCAATCTCTCCTGATCGGGTGGTCTCTGAGGTAGTGGACATTGTTGTCCTCATTGATTCAGATAAGGTACTTTCTTCCTGATCCCTAGCGGGTTTTGACCACTGACGCCAGTCTCCTCGGTTGGAGAGTGATCTTCCGTCACCACACAGTCCAGGGACGCTTGCCCTTTTGGGAATTAGGTCTCCTGATCAATTTTTTCGAGATCCGGGCAATCAGACTACAGTCATGGCCAAAAGTTTTGAGAATGACACAAATATTATATTTTCACATGATCTGCTGCCCTCTGGTTTTTATGTGTGTTTGACAGATGTTTTTATCACAGACAGAAATATAATAATTGCAAACATATGAGTAACAAAAGCTTATATTGACAGTTAGAATGAGTTAATGCAGCAAGTCAATATTTGCAGTGTTGACCCTTCTTCTTCAGGACCTCTGCAATTCTCCCTGGCATGCTCTCAATCAACTTCTGGACCAAATCCTGACTGATAGCAGTCCATTCTTGCACAATCAATGCTTTCATTTTGTAAGAATTTTTAGGTTTTTGTTTGTCCACCCGTCTCTTGATGATTGACCACAAGTTCTCAATGGGATTAAGATCTGGGGAGTTTCCAGGCCATGGACCCAAAATCTCTGTTTTGTTCCCTGAGCCATTTAGTTATCACCTTTGCTTTATGGCAAGGTGCTCCATCATGCTGGAAAAGGCATTGTTGATCGCCAAACTGCTCTTGGAGGGTTGGGAGAAGTTGCTCTTGGAGGACATTCTGGTACCATTCTTTATTCATGGCTGTGTTTTTAGGCAAGACTGTGAGAGAGCCGATTCCTTTGGCTGAGAAGCAACCTCACACATGAATGGTTTCAGGATGCTTAACAGTTGGCATGAGACAAGACTGGTGGTAGCGCTCACCTTGTCTTCTCTGAATGAGGCGTTTTCCTGATGTCCCAAACAATCGAAAAGGGGATTCATCAGAGAAAATAACTTTACCCCAGTCCTCAGCAGTCTACTGCCTGTACCTTTTGCAGAGTATCAGTCTGTCCATGATGTTTTTTCTGGAGAGAAGTGGCTTCTTTGCTGCCCTCCTTGAGACCAGGCCTCGCTCCAAGAGTCTCCGCCTCACAGTGCATGCAGATGCACTCACACCTGCCTGCTGCCATTCCTGAGCAAGCTCTGCACTGCTGGTAGCCCGATCCCGCAGCTGAAACACTTTTAAGAGACGGTCCTGGCGCTTGCTGATCTTTCTTGGGCGCCCTGAAGCCTTTTTGGCAACAATGGAACCTCTCTCCTTGAAGTTCTTGATGATGCGATAGATTGTTGACTGAGGTGCAATCTTTCTAGCTGCGATACTCTTCCCTGTTAGGCCATTTTTGTGCATTGCAATGATGACTGCACGTGTTTCTTTAGAGATAACCATGGTTAACAGAAGAGAAACAATGATGCCAAGCACCAGCCTCCTTTTAAAGTGTCCAGTGGTGTCATTCTTACTTAATCATGACAGATTGATCTCCAGCCATGTCCTCATCAACACCCACACCTGTGTTAATGGAGCAATCACTGAAGAGAGGTTAGCTGGTCCTTTTAAGGCAGGACTGCAATGATGTTGAAATGTGTTTTGGGGATAAAGTTCATTTTCTAGCCAAATATTGACTTTGCAAGTAATTGCTGTTAAGCTGATCACTCTTTATAACATTCTGGAGTATATGCAAATTGCCATTAGAAAAAGTGAAGCAGTAGACTTTGTAAAAATTAATATTTGTCATTCTCAAAACTTTTGGCCATGACTGTAGTCCTTCAGCATTTCTGCCTGCTTCTCGATGGTTGTTCCCTCCGGATCCAACCAGTCCATGCCACTGCTGTGGTACACATCTGTGGTCAGGAGGGCTCACGAAGCTCAAGAGCTATGCGTGACGTAGCTCGCTTTCTGCAAGAGACCGATACAAACCATTTACCTTTTTGTTGGCAGTTCATGTTCTAGGGGTAGGGAATTGGGCGCACTTTTCCTCAGCCGCCAGGGCCTGATCTTAGGACACTAGTTCCTTTCCCCGGAAGCCTTTCAGCATGGTTGGCAATGCTGGGTAATGCTGCATATAGACCCCAATAGCCTCTACACTAAACGCCAAAGCCCGACATTTCTAGATTCGTTCTGTGAGCCAATTGTCCTCGGGTCCAATGACCTGATGCTTCCGTGGCATGAGTTTCGCTTCCATTACTTTTTCTCCACCTCTTCTGCTAATCCCAAGGGGCTTTCAGAAGATCAAGGCGGAGGGAATCCCAGTGATTTTCGTTGCACCATACTAACTACGCAGAGCGTGGTACGCGGATCTAGTGCAACTAGTCCCCTCCCGGTTACCAGACTGTCCAGACCTTCTTTATAAGGGCCCATTTAACGCCAGGACTCGAGAGTGATGAGCTTAACGACCTGGGCATTGAACGCCACACGTAGCGTTCACCATTATCATCGTCCGGAAATTTGAGAAAGCTTTTTCTCTTGATGTTTTTAACAACCACATTTGTTTCCAACTTGTGTTTGCCATTTCGTCCATGTTGGAGTTTCTCCAAGCAGGATTCCATTCAAGCCTGGCACTGTCTTCTCTCAAATGCTATCCATCCTGTTCTAATGAAAAATACCTTCCAAATCTCAGGTTAAGACATTCTTACAAGGAGTGCCGCACCTTAATTTCTCCATACAAGATGCCTTAGGAGCCTTGAGATTTTAATCTGGTCTCAGGTGCTTTACAAGTGGCCTCCTTCAAACTCCTGTAAGACATATCACTCACTCTCCTTTCTTGGAAAGCTCCCTCTCTTGTAGCTGTAACAGACATCACATGGATCTCGGAATTGACGGCTTTGTCTTGCAAACCTCCATTCTGGTCTCTCCTCAGGGCAAGGTGGTGTTAAGGACATCTCTGGCCTCCTTGCCTAACGTCATTTCTTCCTTTCATATGAATAAGAACATAGTCTTTCCTTCGTTCTGCCCACCTCCGGTTCATCGTATTGAAAAGGCTCTCCACTCTTTGGATTTGGAGAGAGCACTCAGGAAATACATTTCCAGAACACCGCCTTTCTGCAAACCGGATTCCCTCTTTGTTTCCAGAGTGACACCGAAAAGGCCTACCTGCTTTTAAAAGCTACAGTAGCCAGATACTGTATATCCGCTCTCCAATTCAAGAGGCTTACCATGTCAGAAGTCTCCTTTTCCCTCGAGCCTCAGGGTAAACTCCACTAGGTCAGTGGAGGCGTCCTGGGCCATTCAGTTTGCAAGGCTGCAACTTGGTTCAGTCTTTTCACATTAGTTAAGCATTACAACATGCATTCTTAAGCCTTTCCAGATGCTGCCCTTGGCAGATAAATGCTGCAATCGACAGTAGCGCATCTGTAGACCAGATTATTGATTAGGTTCATTAAGGATTCAGCTGTCGTGCTGTTTCCCACCCATGGACTGCTTTGGGACGTCCCATGGTCTGTGTCCCCAAATGAGGCGAAGGAGAAATAGGGATATTTGTGTAGTCACCGTAAAATTCTTTTCTCCGAGACACTCATTTGGGGACACAGCACCCACCCTTTTAGTCTAACGACTTCTGCTTGTCTCTTTCATTCGATGTGTTGATCTCTAATATTATGTGAATGATTGTACTTTGTTATGATGTTAATCTTCTCCTACTGCTTTTGCACCGAACTGGTTCAGGCTAGAGCCAGCAGAGGGTGTATACTGCGGAGGAGGAGCCAATTTCTTTGTGTATTATCTTAGTGTCCTCCTAGTGGCAGCAGCATAACACCCATGGTCTGTGTCCCCCAATGAGCGTCTCGGAGAAAAGGATTTTACGGTGAGTACACAAAAATCCCTATTTTACAATGTACCTTTAATGTTAAAATCTACCTTTAATTTTACAATGTATCTGGAATTTTTGCTTACTCAAATAATAAAATACCTCCAGTAAAATTTACAAGTTCCCTCAACAATACAATACACACCTGTGTGTGTTTGCGGCGCATAAAGATACAAAGAAAACACAGATATTGTGCAAAAAAAAATGCAAATTTTATTTAACAAAAAAGATGGGTTTAGGATAGGGTTGATTGGGTTTAGGATCAGGGGGTTTAGGATGGGGTGATTGGGTTTAGGATCGTGGTGTATCTAAGGGTGAAATGGGGTGGACCTTGGGGGTGTGGAGCTGTGAGGATTGGGTGGTAATTGATGAGGCAGGGCAAGGGGCAACAAATTGAAGGATTGGATTATGGATGGGAGTGGACACATCGGGGATAGACGACACAGTGGAATCATGGGAATGGATAGTCAAACTGGATGGGGCAGACACAAGGGAAGGTAGTGACACATTGGTAGGTGAGGGTGGAGGTGATGGGTGCCAATCTTGGCAAGTTTTTGTGGCTCCAGGTCTTCGTCCTGGTGGGAAGAAGTTTACTCTTTGTTCTTTGATTTCTTGGTCGACTGGGAGTGGTAGCCTCTGTAGCAGTGTTCTGGCATGGTGCTGGACTGGGCAGCATCGTGGATACTGCTGGCTGCAGGGGTGCTGGAATGGGCAGCGTCCTTGATACTGCTGGCTGCAGGGGTGCTGGAATGGGCAGCGTCGTGGATACTGCTGTCTGCAGGGGTGCTGAACTCGGCAGCGTGGTGGATCTGTGAACTGGAAGCGGCGGTGGTGGAGGATAGTTCGGTGCTGTGGGAGTTTGAAAGTAGATGTTCGGCTGCTGGTAATATCCTCCGGCCTGTGGATTGTAGCTTTGGGACTGCTGCTGCAATGCATGGCTGTAAGCAGTCTGGCAGGCCTGCATGGAGTTGAGAGGTAAGGTTTTCTGACACTCACCGCTTTATTGCTGAAAAGAAATGTTGCGCCGGTCTCTCAAGGTCGGCTTCCAGGCAGTCAAGTCGTTTGTTGACATCCTGGAAAAGTGTGTTCACATGGTTGAGCCCACTCTTCAGTCTATCACCAAGCAACCTAATCCCATCCTGGAAGACCGAGCTTAAGTGCATAAACTCGGGCATGCCTGGCCTCTCCCAGGCCCTCTGCCACTGACGAGAAGACCCAACTAAAGCAGAGAAAGAGGGCTGGGAGAGGGGAAAACCAGCTGGACTGGCTTGCCTGTTCCCCAGCCTGTGAAGCCTTCCGGGTTGCTCCATCGCTGGTGGATGATTGGGACTGCATCTGTTCGTTGGCTGGTCGATGAGGGGCCGCTTCAACAGAGGATGATCCAGGTTGTGTTATGCTGCACCAGCTTCTTTGTGGAAAATAAAAGAAAAACATTATTAAAAAAAAAAAACACAAAAGATACTTACGTTCGCTGTGCAAGCACAGGCCTCAGATAACCAAAGTTGTGGTGATATTTATATTTTCTTAACCTTTGAGCAGCACCACTTTGAACCTCAATCTCCTCTCTCATGTCCTTGTTGAAGCGGTCCATAATGGAACGCCAACAGATTTTGATTCTCTTCACTGTGAAGGGGTAAAAAAGGAAAAAATTAATTGGAAAACAATGCACATACATTAACAGGTTCACTGCTGCATCAGACCACATTGCAATACTTAAGAAAATAATTTCTGGCACGTGGAGTGGCCTGGTCCCAATCAGCCAGCAGCGATGTTGCCACTTCTTCCCAGAGTCGTCGAATCACTACATTGTCGGAGTGCTGACGGTCATGGGTGTCCCACAACGGTACTTGCTCTTGCACAAAGTTGATCAGTTGTTTGTTGTCAATTTCCTTGATGGCTTCTTCCCGTTCTGGAACCTATAGATCAAATAGAGAAAAAAGAATTTTAAGTAAAACTGCAAACAAATTCTATTACAACTCTGATAAAAAGAATACTTACACCCCATCTTTCCTCCTCAGAAACTTGAGTACAACGACCCTGGGAAGCTTCATTTCCACTAGACTGCTACTGCTCTTCTGCACTGGAAGATACCTGTAAAGAAAATACATGATTTACTACATGTATAGTATTGCCAGTCAATACATACCAATTAGTATATCAAATGTGATTACATAATCAGGGTCATGTCCACTCTGGGAGGCTTCACTGGAGGAGGACATGTTGGATGAGCAGGCAGCAGTCAAGTGAAACTCTACAGAAAAGAACAGAGAAGAAAAATCAAACTTGTTAAGAGCAAAACACTATGTAGCCAAAAAAAAATAAAAAATCCATGGACACCAATACTTACATTACAAGCAGTAGTCCAACAGCACAGCAGTCAGCACAAGCCAGGGAAAGACGGCAGCACCAGGAGCACAAGGAGAAAACACACCCCACCACCAGGAGAGTTGACAAGTCTATAAGGAACAGAAAAGGCAGTAGAGAAACACAGACATTTTCAAAAATTCTATACTTACATAGACAGTGTTGTCCTCACAAGGAAAGACGGCAGCACCAGGAGCACAAGGAGAAACACACCGCACCACCATGAGAGTCAACCAGTCTACAAGGAACAGAAAAAAAAAATTAGCACAAAGTACAGACTGCAGTGAGAGAGACAGACATTTTCAAAGGTTCTATACTTACATAGCCAGTGTTGTGGTCAGCTCCAGTGTCTAGAGAGCACAGGGCTTACTGTGTCCACACCGTTTTTATACAGCTTTGTTTTGGGGGTAGCTTAAACCAGTTCCTAGACCTGCTCATTATGAAGAGCGCATGCGTATCGAACGCAGGCATACACATGTCCTTGCATACCAATGCGTTCCCATAGACAGTGCTTTGTTTTGAGGCACTCCATCCGCAATCATCCGCGTGCTGATGACTGCGCATAATTGACGCCTCAAAAAATGCAACTTGTTGCGTTCGCCTCGCCCGCCGCACACCGACAAAATGACACATGCGTACACAGACGCATGCGAACTGATGCAAACGCATGTCACTGTGTACACCATGTTAAAGATAGGTACACAAGATGCATGCAGATCTATTCGACTCAAACGCTGCGCACATATACGCAAATGTGAAACCAGCCATAGACAGAGGTCAGAACGAGGTCCAAGATCAGACAACGAAAGAGCTACAAACAGAACGTAAGACACAAAGAGACAAAACACACAGTAGCTGAATATAGGTCTGGGAGTAACAGCTCGGGTAAGTAGCCTGGCAATCACCTGGGATAATGAACACCTGGAAACAGCCCGCGCCTCATAGTCTCAGATGGCCGAGCTGTTAATCAACACACTAACAGCTGTCATGATCCGGGCCGGTTTTGAGTCTTGTCCCCTTTTTCCCGGTCTGGTCATGTCAGGGGTTAACTTTTCTCTGCCTCGTTCTGGTGACTAGTTGGCTATTTCTCTCAATTGCATCCTGCAGGATGTTTCAGTTATTTTCAGCCTACGGCATGAGTAGCTGACTCTGGTTATACCCTGACTTGTCCTGCTGTATTTTGCTGACTGTGCACGTGTCTGTTCATTCCCCTCTCCCTGTCCCGACTCAGTGTTTTCCCTTCGTGTTTGGACTCCCTGGTACTTGACTCTGCTTTGACTGTGACCTACTTTTGTCTCTTGCTTCTGGTATTTCTACTTCTGACCAATACTGACCTTTTTGGCTCCCCTTTGATGCTGTGTTTGATATTTTCTTTGGTACTGCACTACTGTCTGATATCGACCCGGCTTGTTTGACTATTGTGCTGCCACCTGGTGGTAGCCACACTTCAGTGCTGCCAGATTGCTCTGTGGAGTAATCGAGTCTTCGCTCAACTCTGCTGCCATCTGGTGGAGTTTGCTATTCCCTGCAGAGCTGCAGCGTGACACAGCTCAGTACGTCCCTGCTTCAGGCTGAACAACTGAGCTGTCAGAGTACTGACCACTTTAGTACCCCATGTGAGATAGCGCTCACTATATGTGTTGGGAACACTTACTTGGCAAAGGGATTAAGGCACACAGGAACAATTTTTCACTTAAACAGTCCATGCGGTTTATTTAGACACCGCATAAAGTACTGTCCTCTTTGGTACATCAAGGAAACATGTTATGACCAGTTGACTACCAGTCTGTTTCAATAGCAGATAAACCTGTCTGCCTTTCCTACAACCCCCTTGTCTGTTGTTACTTTCCAGGAGCTCCGCTCCACTCGCTGGCTTTCTGTCAGTCCCGACTTTCAGGGGAACTGCCTTACTTGGATCACTGACCCGTACTATGACTTGCTCGACAAGTTCCAAGCTGTCAGTTCCAGACCCTCAGAAGGTTGGTAGCTTTCCACAAATCAGATAGCCATCACAGTCTCTGCAGTCACATGTCCTCATCCATGTGCTTTCCAGGAAACCTGTCCTCTTCCAGGACCTTCCAACACCGAGACCATGTGGCCAAACAACAGTCTCATTATATCCCCTGAGACACACCCATTGATGGGAGGTAGGTGGTTAGTCAGACTCAGCTCTCCAGCTAACCTGCAAGCCCAGCCTCTTATAAACTAAACAAGGCTCGTGGAACTACAGGTCCCAGAGAAACATTCCAGGCTTACAGCACAGAGGACCTCCGCCTCTGTGACACATAGCGGCCTTTCACAATAACGCCGGTCACTGTGGTCTCACAGCCCCTTTATTAGATTGAACAGCTGAGCTGTCAGTAACTGCTTACCAGACACACTGAGGGGTGGAACCGTGACATGTAGTTTGTAAAATTGGGTCACTTTTGGGGGGGTTCTGCTGTTCTGGTACCTCTTCAGCTTTGCCAATGTGACATGGCACCCTCAAACCATTCCAGTATAATCTGAACTCCAATATGGTGCTTCTTCTCTTCTGAATGTTGCACTGTGCCTCAGAAGTAGTTTTGACCACATATGGAGTATTGGCATACTGAGGAGAAATTGTCCAACAAATTGTACTGTTCATTTTCTCCTACTATCCCTGTTGAAAACATTAAAGACTTGGGGCAAACTAAAATTTTAGTGGAAAAAAGTTTAATTTTCCATTTACTCAGCCTAATGTTATACAATTCTGTGAATCGATTGAAGGCTAAAAATGCTCACTGCACCCCTAGATGAATTCCTCAAGAGGTTTAGTTTCCAAAATGGGTTACTTGTGGGGGTTTTGCTGTTTTGGCATGTCAGGGACTCTTCAAATATGATATGGCGTCCGCAACCTATTCTAGCCAAAATGAACTTCCAGAATTCAGTTGCCATTCCTCCCATTCCAAACCCTGCCGTGTGACAAAACATTGGTTTCCACCACATATGAGGTATCAGTGTAGTCAGCAGAAATTGCACAACAAATTGTAGTGTCCATTTTCCTCTGCTACCCTTGAGAAAAGTAAAAATTTGGACAAAACCAACATTTGACAGAAAAATTAATTTTTTCATTTTCTTGGCACAACATTATACAATTCTGTAAAGCACGGCACCTGAGGGTTCAAGGTGCTCACCAGTCTAGATATGTTCCTTAAGGGGTGTAGTTTCCAAAATTAGGGGGTTTCCACTGTTTAGGCACATCAGGGGCTGTGCAAATGCAAAATCGTGTCTATCTATTCCAGCCAATTTTGCGCTCTAAAAATCAAATGCTGCTCCTTCCCTTTCCGAGTTTTGCTGTGTGCCCAAATAGTCGTTTTCCACTACACATAGGCTATCAGCGTACACAGGAGAAATTGCACAACAAATTTTGGGGTCAATTTGCTCCTGTTATCCTTGTGAAAAATAAAAAATTGGGGCAAAAGCAACATTTTTAAGGGAAAAGTTTATTTTTTCATTTTCACAGCTCAACATTATAAAATTCTGTGAAGCACCTGTGGGTTCAAGTTGCTCATCACATCTCTAGATAAGTTCCTTGAGGGGTGTAGTTTCCAAAATAGGGATCATTTGTGGGGCTTTCCCCTGTTTCGGCATATCAGTAGCTCTGCAAATACGACATGGTGTCCATTATCTATTCAAACCAATTTTGCGCTCTTTCCCTTCCGAGCCCTGCCGTGCACCCAAACAGTAGTTTTCTGTCAAATATGGTGTATCAGCGTACTCAGGAGAAGTTGCACCACAAATTGTAATGTCCATTTTCTCCTGTTATCCTTGTTAAAATACAAACCTTGGGGCCAAATCAACATTTTTGAGGGAAAAAGGTAAATTTTTATTTCTTTTTTCCACATTGCTTTAATTCGTAGGAAGCCCTTAAAGGGTTGATAAACTCCTTGAATGTGGTTTTCAGCACTTTAAGGGGTGCAGTTTTTAAAATGGTGTCACTTTTGGGTATTTTCTCTCATATGGGCCCCTCAAAATGGCTTTAAATATGATGTGGTCTTTACAAAAATTTCCTAAGAAAAAAAATTTTTCAAAAATTATGCTGAAGTAAAGTAGACATGTGGTAAATGTTGTCTATTAACTATTCTGTGTGATATAACTATCTGGTTTAACCCCTTTACCCCAAGGGTGGTTTGCACGTTAATGATCTGGCCAATTTTTACAATTCTGACCACTGTCCCTTTATGAGGTAATAACTCTGGATCGCTTCAACGGGTCTTGGCGATTCGAAAAATGTTTTTTCATGACATCTTGTACTTCACTTTAATGGTAAAATTTCTTTGATATAACTTGCATTTATTTGGGTAAAAAGCAGAAATTCGGTGAAAATTTGGAAAATTTTGCAATTTTCAAACTGAATTTCTATGCCCTTAAAACAGAGAAATGTCACACAAAATAGTTAATAAATAACATTTCCCACATGTCTACTTTACATCAACACAATTTTTGAAACAAAAAATTTTTTTGTTAGGAACTTATATGGGTTAAAAGTTGACCAGCGATTTCTAATTTTTACAACAAAATTTACAAAACCTATTTTTTAGGGACCACCTCACATTTGAAGTCACTTTGAGGAGTCTATATGGCAGAAAATACAAATACCCAAAAGTGACACCATTCTAAAAACTGCACCCCTCAAGCTGATCAAAACCACATTCAAGAAGTTTATTAACCCTTCAGGTGTTTCACAGTAGCAGAAGCAACGTGGAAGGAAAAAATGAACATTTAACTTTTTAGTCACAAAAATGATCTTTATCAACAATTTATTTTTTTTCCCAAGGGTAAAAGGAGAAATTGGACCCCAAAAGTTGTTGTCCAGCTTGTCCTGAGTACGCTGATACCCCATATGTGGGAGAGAACCACTGTTTGGGCACACGGCAGGGCTCGGAAGAGAAGGAGCGCCGTTTGACTTTTTCAAGCTAAAATTGTCTGGAATTGAGATCGGACACTATGTCGCATTTGATGAGCCCCTGATGTGCCTAAACAGTGTAATCCCCCCAAGTGACCCCATTTTGGAAACTAGACTCCCTAATCAACTTATCTTGATGTGTGGTGAGCACTTTGAACCCCAAGTGCTTCACAGAAGTTTATAACGCACAGGCGTGAAAATAAAAAATCATATATTTTCCACAAGCATGATCGTTTAGTCCCCCATTTTTTTTTCCCAAGGGTAACAGGAGAACTTGGGCACCAAAAGTTGTTGTCCAATTTGTCCTGAGTACGCCGATACCCCATATGTGGGAGAAAACTACTGTTTGGGCACACGTCGGGGCTCGGAAGGAAGTAGTGACGTTTTGTAATGCAGACTTTGATGGAATGATCTGCGGGTGTCATGTTTCATTTGCAGAGCCCCTGATCTGCCTAAACAGTAGAAACCCCCCAAAAGTGACCCCATTTTGCAAACTAGACCCTCAAAGAACTTATCTAGATGTGCCCCCTTTTTGGAACTAATCTAGGGTTTCCTGTAAAGTAAATTAGTAGTGCATGGTGGTGTGGTACAATTTGAAGCAATCCTTCATAAACAGGCCAGGTTTTTCGGGGCAGGTGTTGCACTGATAAATGTCCTTGCGTATTCCCCTTTTGCAACACACTGGACACCTTTTTTGCGACTTTCCTCTTTTTCTAGTTTGCTGGACCTTCCCTGGGAAATGCTGACCTGGTACGATATGAGCACCTTCAGTTTCAGAAGTACTGGGGCCCGCTGCTTCCTGAGTGCAAAACATCAGGGCCTTAACCACTACCTCCTAGAACTGAAGGTACGACATATCAGTGTGGCGTGCACATAGTGACAGCAGGTAAGCGTTGAGCATTGCCACGGCCAGCTTTTTGTACCACACCCTGGCCTTTCTCAAAGCACTGTACAGTTGGAGGAGTTGGTCAAAGAGATCAACGCCCCCCATGTTTTTGTTGTACCCCAGTACACAGTTCGGTTTGCAGACCTGTGTAGAGGTACCTCGTACAGTGCTGAGGGCGCTGCCGTCACCATGTATCTTGTCCTTGTATTTGACCACCAGCAGGTGGTCGCCACATTGGGCTCGGCTGTCACCTCTTCTGAGCATCTGCTGAAGTAACGTCTTCGGGAGGCCTCTCTGATTTTTGCGGACTGTACCGCAGGCTGCGGTACCTCACGCAGAGAGGGATTTGAAGAGTGGGATGCTGGTATAAAAGTTATCAGTGTAGAGGTGATAACCTTTATCCAGCAGTGGGTGCAACAAATTCCACACAATTTTCCCACTCAATCCCAGGACAGGAGGACATTCAGGGGGTTCAATCCTGGTGTCCTTTCCTTCGTAATCTCTAAACCTGTGGGTGTACCCTGAGGTACTCTCACACAGTTTGTAAAGTTTGATTCCGCACCTGGCTCTTTTGCTGGGCAGGTACTGACGGAATTCTTGCCTTCCCTTAAAATGGACTAAGGACTCATCCACGCAGATGTCCCTTTGGGTCACGTACACTTCAGCAAACTTTTTGTTGAAGTGTTCGATGACCTGCCGAACTTTGAATAGACGGTCAAAGTTGGGGTCATCTCGTGGGGGACACTGTGCATTATCAGTATAATCAGGAATTTGTGGGTGGCCTCAAAACGCGTCCAGGCCATGACCATTCGGAACACTGGAGCGTTCTATAAAATATCAACACTCCAATGTTGCCGAATTTCTGGCTTCTTCAGGATCCCTATGTGAAGGAACAAGCCCCAAAACTGCATTATTTCAACTGCGTCTACAGGAGACCAGTTAGAATATGATGAACCGGGGTATTGTGCCAAAGATCAACGAGTGTACAAATTAGTTTGCTCCACCATGAGGTTAACAGAATCCTCAGAGAAAAAGACTTTGAAAATGTTTATTTCTGTGAGGCCGGTGGTGTCAAACTTGATTCCTGATTCTGCCACAAAATCGGGAATCAGTGGCTCATAATTTTTGGGGGGAGTGGTCTATGCAGGGTCCGCAGTGGGGTGCGCTGGTTTATCATCATCTGGAATGGTGGGCGATGCCTCATCTTCTTTCCTGGGACGTCTGTGTGGCGGTTCCACAGGATCCGAGGAGTAAGATGAATAGCGCTATTGGGACAAACGTGACCGGCTGGACTTTTTTTTTGTGAATATGGTGCTTTGTGTGTACTTTGCCAGGCACCGGCCTAGGATCGAGTACATCGGTACCATCTTGATACTATTTTATAACTAGTTTCCGGAGCTTTAGTGGCTATATTAGATTTATGAGAGAGATGGAAACATACCATTGTTCTCTTGTAAAGGTTTGATGGAGCTCCCTTTCACACGCCTTACAAAAAGGGTAAAGCATATCCTGATCACTATCCAATAGGAGCCTATAGATATCGTCTGAGACTGTTTTTTGCAACACGTTGTTCTTCATGTTTGTGGTAAATATAGGCTGATTTTTTTTGCATTTATTTGGGAAAATATCTGAATTTTGGCAAAAATTTTTAACATTTTTGCAATTTTTAAACTTTTAATTTGTATGCCCTTAACCCTTCTCTGCCATCCGACGTTCTATTCTGTCCATGTGACCTGGGACTTAATTACCAAGGACGGAATAGTACGTCATGCCCTTTAATGCGAAACTGCTACTTAAGTCGCTGTCATCGCTTTAAAATTCCGATGCCATCTTACCTGTTTTCTCCGGATCCGGCTAAAATTTTAATTCCGGCGTCTGTAAAAAACGTCTCCAGTAACGTTTTTTGTCTGCGGCGAAAAACTGGACAGCTCCAGATGCTGCGCTTCCGGCTTTTTGCTACAATGGAAGTCTATGGGCGCCGGAATGCGCCGGATCTGGAAAAAGACTGTTTTTAAGTCTGAGCATGCTCAGATCCGATTGGCCAGCTCCAGGAACCGGATCCGTCATAAAACTGGTAAGAAAACGGAAGAAACGGATGGAAAACTGATGAAACGGATCCGAATTTTTGCCGGATCCGCTAGACGGATTCATCAGTTTTCCACAATTTACGCCACACCGGATCCTGCCTGTCCGAAAATACCTGATGTGTGAAAGTAGCCTTAGGATTAATACAGAGTAGGATTTAAAATATTCAAAACCTAAAATTGCAAGGTCAGATACAGACAAAGACGGTTGTAGAGTTTTACCTCTCTAGTTGATGCAGGCATCATTCTGTTAGTTTGTGGACGATAGATGAATCGTTAGTGAGGTATTCCCCACAGGGTACAAGTTTGCAGCAGCTGGATAGAAGACTCTTCCGGAGCGCTGTCCCGGCCGGTGACAGACGCTCCTCCTCCTTCCTTCAACGGTGTGTGAGCGTTGATATCTTGCGGTGAAGGACCTGCAGCGTCTCCAGAGCCAGCAGGACCTACGTGAAGTTGGCAGTCACGTGATGGAGTACGGAGCGCGTTATGGACCAGTTCTTTCTAACGCGTTTTGGAAATGCTCGGTTTAATTAATCAGGGATGGTCCATCTAATGGTCAGTAGAAAACGAACCGTTCCACTTCACTATTGGGTCCCTTTGGCATTAGGGAGTCCAAGTTGAAAATCCACCTGCTCTCTGCACGGGACATCTGCCTAATAAAGTCCCCCCTCCAATTTTTTTCTGACAATTTGAAGACCTGTAACTATCGTACCTTGAGCTAATCCCCCATGATGGTGGAAATAGTGTTTAGATAAGGGGTGTCCTACAAATTTGCTTTTTATATTTCTCAGATGTTCACTGATTCTACAGTCATGGCCAAAAGTTTTGAGAATGACACAAGTATTATATTTTCACATGATCTGCTGCCCTCTGGTTTTTATGTGTGTTTGACAGATGTTTTTATCACAGACAGAAATATAATAATTGCAAACATATGAGTAACAAAAGCTTATATTGACAGTTAGAATGAGTTAATGCAGCAAGTCAATATTTGCAGTGTTGACCCTTCTTCTTCAGGACCTCTGCAATTCTCCCTGGCATGCTCTCAATCAACTTCTGGACCAAATCCTTACTGATAGCAGTCCATTCTTGCACAATCAATGCTTTCATTTTGTCAGAATTTTTAGGTTTTTGTTTGTCCACCCGTCTCTTGATGATTGACCACAAGTTCTCAATGGGATTAAGATCTGGGGAGTTTCCAGGCCATGGACCCAAAATCTCTATGTTTTGTTCCCTGAGCCATTTAGTTATCACCTTTGCTTTATAGCAAGGTGCTCCATCATGCTGGAAAAGGCATTGTTGATCGCCAAACTGCTCTTGGAGGGTTGGGAGAAGTTGCTCTTGGAGGACATTCTGGTACCATTCTTTATTCATGGCTGTGTTTTTAGGCAAGACTGTGAGAGAGCCGATTCCCTTGGCTGAGAAGCAACCCCACACATGAATGGTTTCAGGATGCTTAACAGTTGGCATGAGACAGGACTGGTGGTAGCCCTCACCTTGTCTTCTCCGAATGAGGCGTTTTCCTGATGTCCCAAACAATCAAAAAGGGGATTCATCAGAGAAAATAACTTTACCCCAGTCCTCAGTAGTCCACTGCCTGTACCTTTTGCAGAATATCAGTCTGTCCATGATGTTTTTTCTGGAGAGAAGTGGCTTCTTTGCTGCCCTCCTTGAGACCAGGCCTTGCTCCAAGAGTCTCCGCCTCACACTGTGTGCAGATGTACTCACACCTGCCTGCTGCCATTCCTGAGCAAGCTCTGCACTGCTGGTAGCACGATCCCGCAGCTGAAACACTTTTAAGAGACGGTCCTGGCGCTTGCTGGTCTTTCTTGGGTGCCCTGAAGCCTTTTTGGCAACAATGGAACCTCTCTCCTTGAAGTTCTTGATGATGCCATAGATTGTTGACTGAGGTGCAATCTTTCTAGCTGCGATACTCTTCCCTGTTAGGCCATTTTTGTGCATTGCAATGATGACTGCACGTGTTTCTTTAGAGATAACCATGGTTAACAGAAGAGAAACAATGATGCCAAGCACCAGCCTCTTTTTAAAGTGTCCAGTGGTGTCATTCTTACTTAATCATGACAGATTGATCTCCAGCCATGTCCTCATCAACACCCACACCTGTGTTAATGGAGCAATCACTGAAAAGAGGTTAGCTGATCCTTTTAAGGCAGGGCTGCAATGATGTTGAAATGTGTTTTAGGGGATAAAGTTCATTTTCTAGCCAAATATTGACTTTGCAAGTAATTGCTGTTAAGCTGATCACTCTTTATAACATTCTGGAGTATATGAAAATTGCCATTAGAAAAAGTGAAGCAGTAGACTTTGTAAAAATTAATATTTGTGTCATTCTCAAAACTTTTGGCCATGACTGTAGCATTGAATGGACGTTCTGCGCGTCCTACATATATTTTACTACAGGGGCACCTTAGTGAATAGATGACCCTTGTTGTGGTACCAGTGATGATGTTACGGATGATGAATTCCATGCTACCATTAGAGACACTATGCTGTTTCACTGTTTTCAGTGATTTGCAAGCATTACAAAAAGCCAGATATATCTTCTAACAAGTGTGGGAGAGATTTTTGTTGCAAGATTATAATTTGGAAATGATGGAGCTATAAGATTCCCCAAATTTCTCACTTTTCTATATATAATATATATATATATATATATATATATATATATATATATATATATATATATATATTGTCCTATATATTCAGTAGCAGTCTAAGGGGTGCACGCGTGTGGGGTCAGGCACGCACACGCAGCAGAAGTACCACTGCAGCAAAAGTACAGTGAAGCTGCAGTTATTTCAACGGCTGACAACTAACATCCATCTCCTCTCTTCACACAGGTACAATCTCTACAACCTCTGCTTGCTGGGATCTGACTTTTACTACTGTGCAACCTTTCCCTTTTAAATGGTACAATCTCTACAACCTCTGCTTGCTGGGATCTGACTTTTACTACTGTGCAACCTTTCCCTTTTAAATGGTACAATCTCTACAACCTCTGCTTGCTGGGATCTGACTTTTACTACTGTGCAACCTTTCCCTTTTAAATGGTACAATCTCTACAACCTCTGCTTGCTGGGATCTGACTTTTACTACTGTGCAACCTTTCCTTTTAAATGGTACAATCTCTACAACCTCTGCTTGCTGGGATCTGACTTTTACTACTGTGCAACCTTTCCCTTTTAAATGGTACAATCTCTACAACCTCTGCTTGCTGGGATCTGACTTTTACTACTGTGCAACCTTTCCCTTTTAAATGTGCCTGCTGAATGTTTGCTAAATTAATTTGTTGCATTGTATTCAATACTTACTGCTGTATAGCCATGCTGGGGCCAGTAGAGATGCTATCAGGTGCAAGGTGTTACCAGCATATGGATGCAGCCAAGGCCCTGTGCCTTCGATTGTCTATCCTCCCCTGGTGTGCTGGGCAGCTGCTAATTTATCCCAAAGCAGCTACCACAACTCCTCCCACCTGATCCTCTACTCAGTCCTATATATTCAGTAGCAGTCTAAGGGGTGCACGCGTGTGGGGTCAGGCACGCACACGCAGCAGAAGTACCACTGCAGCAAAAGTACAGTGAAGCTGAAGTTATTTCAACGGCAGTTAGTCACGGCAGGAGTCAGGACCCCACACTATGTCTCTTTTGGGTATGTCTGCTGAGTAAGCACTTCCAATTACTTGTACCTGGCTTTTCTATTTACCCATCTCACTCTTTCACCATGTTTACATATGCCTTCACAGTGTTTGCTCCGTTAATCCTCTCTCTCCTTCGCTATCCCCAAACCCCAGCACCGTCTAATCAAATAATCATCTCTCCTTCCCTCCTTCCTCCCCACCTGTCCTCCTCTGCTGACCTGCTCCTCAACCTCAAATCTGTCCTAATAAAACACAAAACAAGCTTCCCTCTCTCCTTCTCCCACCTGCTCTCCCTTTCTCTGCTCCTCCTCACTGCTGGTGACATATCTCCCAATCCTGGACCTCCACAGTTCATACCCACCATTAGTACTCCTTCCTACCGCTCTCTATCTAATAGGAACTACTGCAATCTTTCCAACGTAAAACCTGTGCCATTGACACCCACCCCCCTGCTCCCTCTCTCTGGAGCACTCTGGAATGCCCGCTCCATCTGCAATAAGCTTCATGTGATTCATGACCTCTTTCTCTCTCGCAATCTTGCTTTCCTCGCCCTCACAGAAACATGGCTGACACCCTCTGACACCGCCTCCCCTGCTGCGCTGTGTTATGGTGGCTCCAATTCACCCACACTCCTCGCCCTGGAAACAGACATGGTGGAGGAGTGGGTGTTCTCCTTTCCTCTAACTGCAACTTTAACCCAATCCCACCTCTTCCCTCCCTAATCCTCCCTTCCTTTGAAGTCCACTCTGTCCGCATCTACTCTCCCTCCAACCTCCAAGTGGCCGTCATATACCGACCTCCAGGCCCGACCACTGCCTTCATCGACCAATTCACTACCTGGCTTCTTCACTTTCTCTCCACTGACATCCCCACCATCATCATGGGTGACTTCAACATCCCCACTGATACCCTTCAGTCAGCAGCCTCCAAACTTCTGTCCCTTACTTCATCCTTTGGACTTACTCAGTGGTCCTCCTCAGCCACCCACACGGATGGTCATACATTAGACTTGGTCTTCACCCGCCTCTGCTCTCTATCTAACTTCACCACCTCCCCTCTCCCTCTATCCGACCACCATCTACTCACTTTCTCATCCCTGTCCTCCTCTCCTGTCACCCATGTCCAGCAACACGTGCACCCCCGCAGACACCTTGCACACCTAGACATCCACACACTCTCCGACTCTATTCTTTCACTGGCATCAATATCCTCACTCCACGATACAGACAGTGCCACTGCTTTCTACAATGCCACTCTCACATCGGCTATTGACACGGTCGCCCCTCTCGTTCATGGCAGAGTGCGACGTACCAACAGACAACCCTGGCACAATAACACCACTAAAAAGCTCCGGCAAGTGTCCAGGATTACAGAGCGGCGTTGGAAAAAAACAAATTCGCAAGACGACTTCACTGCATTCAAACAAGCAACACTCTTTCAAATCTGCCCTCACCTCTGCTAAACAGGCCTACTTCACAACCCTCGTATCTTCCCTATCCTACAACCCCAAACAGTTATTCAAAACTTTTAACTCCCTCCTCCGCCCACCACTGCCCCCTCCTACCTCCCTCATCTCTGCTGAGGACTTTGCCACACACTTCAAAAATAAGATCGACCAAACAAGGCAAGTCTTCATTGTTCAACCACCTCAACCACTTTGTATGCCAGACCAATGCCCCAACCCCATAACCTCCCTCTCCAACATAACTGAAGGGGAGCTTAATTGTCTTCTCTCCAAATCGCACCTCACAACCTGTGCACTTGACCCCATCCCAACCCACCTCCTCCCCAACCTCACCACCACTATTATTCCATCCCTAACCCACCTCTTCAACCTATCACTAACTTCCGGTACCTTCCCTTCTGCTTTCAAGCATGCCACAATCGCGCCTATCCTTAAAAAGCCAACCCTCGACCCAACCGCTATGTCCAGCTATCGCCCAATATCGCTGCTCCCATTCGCTTCCAAACTCCTGGAGCTGCATGTCCACGCTGAGCTTTCCTACCACTTCTCTTCTAACTTGCTCTTTGACACTCTACAATCTGGTTTCCGCCCCCATCACTCCACGGAGACAGCCCTGACCAAAATTACTAATGACCTACTTACAGCCAAAGCGAACGGACAATACTCTATACTCCTGCTTCTTGACCTGTCCTCTGCTTTTGACACAGTTGACCACTGCCTTCTACTACAGATCCTTTCCTCCTTTGGCGTCAAAGACCTCGCCCTATCCTGGATCTCCTCATACCTTTCCAACCGCACATTCAGCGTCTCCCACTCCCACACTACCTCCTCGTCCCACCCTCTCTCTGTTGGAGTCCCCCAAGGCTCTGTTCTAGGACCCCTACTCTTCTCAATCTATACACTTGGCCTGGGGCAACTCATAAAGTCCCACGGATTCCAGTACCACCTTTATGCTGATGACACCCAGATCTACCTCTCTGGCCCAGACATCACCTCTCTGCTATCCAGAATCCCGGAGTGTCTATCAGCCATATCCTCCTTCTTCTCCTCCCGCTTCCTCAAACTCAATGTGGACAAATCTGAACTCATAATCTTTCCCCCATCCCACAGATCTTCCTTACCTGACCTATCTATCACAATTAATGACATCACGCTTTCCCCCGTACCAGAAGTCCGCTGCCTCGGAGTAACCCTTGACTCTGCCCTGTCCTTCAAACCGCACATCCAAGCTCTTTCTACCTCCTGTCGCCTTCAGTTCAAAAATATTTCAAGAATCCGTCCTTTCCTCAACCCTCAATCTACTAAAATGATTGTGCACGCCCTCATCATCTCCCGCCTCGACTACTGCAACACCCTTTTCTCTGGCCTCCCTGCTAACACCCTCGCACCTCTCCAGTCCATCCTTAACTCTGCTGCACGACTAATTCACCTCCTCGCTACTCCTCCGCTTCTCCCCTCTGCAAATCTCTTCACTGGCTCCCATTCCCTCAGCGTATCCAGTTCAAATTACTAATACTGACCTACAAGGCCATCTATAATATGTCTCCTCCTTATATCTCAGAACTAATCTCCCGATATCTTCCCTCACGTAATCTCCGATCCTCCCAAGACATCCTTCTCTCCTTCACACTTATTCGCTCCTCACCCAACCGCCTCCAAGACTTCTCCCGAATATCCCCCATCCTCTGGAATTCTTTGCCCCAACACGTCCGACTATCAAACACATTCGGATCCTTCAGACGGAACCTGAAAACCCATCTCTTCAGGAAAGCCTACAGCCTGCAATGACCCCGCTGCCTCCTCACCACTACCGGAGATATCGCCTCAACCAACACCGGAACTGCTGCAACCCCCGACCTACTGTCTCCTGCCTCACAATCCTGTAGAATGTAAGCCCGAAAGGGCAGGGTCCTCTCCCCTCTGTATCAGTCTGTCATTGTTAGTTTGTTTACTGTAAGTGATACCTGTAATTTGTATGTAACCCCTTCTCATGTACAGCACCATGGAATCAATGGCGCTATAGAAATAAATAATATATATATATATATATATATATATATATATATATATATATATATATATATATATATATATATTTGGGATGTATTGGTAATTTATCTCCTATTACCTTGTCTTCTTTTAAAATCCCCAGTGTCTTCCTACAATTTTCCTCAGGATATGAGTATTTGCATTAAAAAGGGTAATAATAGGAACATCTTCACTGATAGCAGATTTTGTGTCTACTCTAGTTCTAACTAGTTCTAACTAGAAGTAGATTTCCCCTTGGCTGATCTCCCACTGCCTGTCTGACATTCAAAAGGTAATGGCTGTCATAGCCCTTGTTGATGATTTTTTTTGTCAGTGAATCTATCGCTAAAGTGAAGTCCTGATTTCTTGAATAATTTCTATGTGCACATGTGAACTGGCTCTTTGGGACATTAATAAGCCAGCTAGGCAGGTGGCAGCTATCCATAGAGATATAGTTATTGGAATCTGTAGGTTTGTGGTATGTACGAGTATGAATAGTTCTATCCTCTATAAAAATATTTCATTCTAAAAAATTAATAGACTGCATGCTGGTGACTGCAGTAAAATTGAAAAAGAATTCATTTATAATGATTTCAACTATAAAATCAGCTAGTGATTTAGGACCTCCTGACCAGATGAAAATAGTATCATCAATAAAGCATTGCCAGAGGACCAGGTTAGCACGCAGCGCACCATCCCTATATTTGGCCTGATGTTCCCATCTACTCACATACAGATTTGGTGCGAACTTGGTCCCCATGGCTGTACCCCAACTCCGTTAATTGCAGGTCTGTCGCCTGCGTGTTTTTACGCATAGTAGAGTCGGGATTTCTTGAAATCCCCTCCACTATGCTGTAACATCTGGACGCTGCGTGTTTGACGCTGAGCCAGCGCACAGTGTCAAACACGCAGCAGTTACTGACAGTGGAAACACAGCCTTAACATTTCAAAAATTCCTGTAAAGCACCTAAGGGGTTAATAAACTTCTTGAATATGGTTTTGAGCACCTTGAGGGGTGCAGTTTTTAGAATGTGTCACTTTTGGGTATTTTCTATCATATAGACCCCTCAAAGTGACTTCAAATGTGATGTGGTTCTTAAAAAAAAAAAAAAAAAAAAGTTGTAAAACTGAGAAATCGCTGGTCAAGTTTTAACCCTTATAACTTCCTAACAAAAAAATTTTGTTTCAAAAATTGTGCTGATGTAAAGTAGACATGTGGGAAATGTTATTTAGTAACTATTTTGTGTGACATATTTCTCTGTTTTAAGGGCATAAAAATTCAAAGTTTGAAAATTGCAAAATGTTAAAAATTTTAGCCATATTTCCATTTTTTTCATTAATAAAAGCAAGTTATATTGAAGAAATTTTACCACTAACATAACATGAAGTACAATATGTCACGAGAAACCAATCTCAGAATCGCCAAGATCCGTTGAAGCGTTTCAGAGTTACAGCCTCATAAAGAGACAGTGGTCAGAATTGTAAAAACTAGCCTGGTCATTAACGTGCAAACCACCCTTGCGGGTTAAGGGGTTAATCAGTAGTCTCATTTCTTTAATAAAACTGATGGATCACTATCTAGCTTTCTATAAGTTCATCTATCACTTAAGAGCTGTAAAGATTCTTTCATGTAATCTGAAGAGTGTAAAATCACTATCCCTCCCCTCTTATTGGCTGGGCGAATTACAACTTCTTTGTTCTCTTGTAATTGTTTGATGGCTTTGCGTTCATTAAAATTCAAATTATATCTAAAATTTGAGCATCTTTTGTTGTTAACTTTTGTTATATAATTTATAACTTTTTTTGGAAGGCTTCAAAAGACTCAGAATACTCATTTTGTGGATTAAAATTGGATTAGTTACGCAAAGCAGTGTGTTGGTAGAGGTGGTCTGGTTCAGAGATTCCCTCAGGGTTAGTTACACTCACTGTATTATTTTTTAAAAAATGTTTTTTGAGGGCAAGTCACCTCATAAAAAGTTTAATCCTAAAAAAAAAGACCTGAAATTTGTCAAACTTAACAGCAGAGGCATATTTCAGCCCCTTATTGAGCAGGGCAATTTCATTATGATCTAATTGATGTTTACTTAGGTTAATAATCCTTTGTTCCTAAGTGATTTATTCTTTTTGACATTTCTTCTCTTTTTTTGGTGACTTGCCCACCCCCCTACAGCCCCTCCTCAGTGTCTTTTTTGACCAATTTGAAAAAACGGAAGGTTACTCTGTTTTTTGCCTACTTGTCTATGCTCAGCTGGGCAATTTCTTTCTATATTTACTAGGTGGGAAGTTACTGTAGTATTATTAGGATATTTATCCATGCTTCTGGAAGGGAGGTCATCTGTACAGTCATGGCCAAAAGTTTTGAGAATGACACAAATATTAATTTTTACAAAGTGTAAAAATTCACTTTTTAAAATTTTCACTTTTTCTAATGGCAATTTGTATATACTCCAGAATGTTATAAAGAGTGATCAGCTTAACAGCAATTACTTGCAAAGTCAATATTTGGCTAGAAAATGAACTTTATCCCCAAAACACATTTCAACATCATTGCAGCTCTGCCTTAAAAGGACCAGCTAACGTCTTTTCAGTGATTTCTCCATTAACACAGGTGTGGGTGTTGATGAGGACATGGCTGGAGATCAATCTGTCATGATTAAGTAAGAATGAGACCACTGGACACTTTAAAAGGAGGCTGGTGCTTGGCATCATTGTTTCTCTTCTGTTAACCATGGTTATCTCTAAAGAAACACGTGCAGTCATCATTGCAATGCACAAAAATGGCCTAACAGGGAAGAATATCGCAGCTAGAAAGATTGCACCTCAGTCAACAATATATCGCATCATCAAGAACTTCAAGGAGAGGGGTTCCATTGTTGCCAAAAAGGCTCCAGGGCGCCCAAGAAAGACCAGCAAGCGCCAGGACCGTCTCTTAAAAGTGTTTCAGCTGCGGGATCGGGCTACCAGCAGTGCAGAGCTTGCTCAGGAATGGCAGCAGGCAGGTGTGAGTGCATCTGCACGCACTGTGAGGCGGAGACTCTTGGAGCAAGGCCTGGTCTGAAGGAGGGCAGCAAAGAAGCCACTTCTCTCCAGAAAAAACATCATGGACAGACTGATATTCTGCAAAAGGTACAGGCAGTGGACTGCTGAGGACTGGGGTAAAGTTATTTTCTCTGATGAATCCCCTTTTCGATTGTTTGGGACATCAGGAAAACGCCTCATTCGGAGAAGACAAGGTGAGCGCTACCACCAGTCTTGTCTCATGCCAACTGTTAAGCAACCTGAAACCATTCATGTGTGGGGTTGCTTCTCAGCCAAGGGAATCGGCTCTCACAGTCTTGCCTAAAAACACAGCCATGAATAAAGAATGGTACCAGAATGTCCTCCAAGAGCAACTTCTCCCAACCCTCCAAGAGCAGTTTGGCGATCAACAATGCCTTTTCCAGCATGATGGAGCACCTTGCCATAAAGCAAAGTTGATAACTAAATGGCTCAGGGAACAAAACATAGAGATTTTGGGTCCATGGCCAGGAAACGCCCCAGATCTTAATCCCATTGAGAACTTGTGGTCAATCATCAAGAGACGGGTGGACAAACAAAAACCTAAAAATTCTGACAAAATGAAAGCATTGATTTTGCAAGAATGGACTGCTATCAGTCAGGATTTGGTCCAGAAGTTGATTGAGAGCATGCCAGGGAGAATTGCAGAGGTCCTGAAGAAGAAGGGTCAGCACTGCAAATATTGACTTGCTGCAGTAACTCATTCTAACTGTCAATATAAGCTTTTGTTACTCATATGTTTGCAATTATGTTTCTGTCTGTTATAAAAACATCTGTCAAACACACACATAAAAACCAGAGGGCAGCAGATCATGTGAAAATATAATATTTGTGTCATTCTCAAAACTTTTGGCCATGACTGTATCTCCCAAGGTTGTAATCTATCGTCACAATAGGGGTAGCTGATACTGGGGTATGGACATTGTCCTGATTGTTTGTTTCAGTAGTTTCGGCATCGTTTGCAATGGTAATACTGTACCTAATTGTGTTATGATTGGGAGTTGGATTTTCTGCATCAGATGTAGGATAGACAGAGAATCTTTGATCTGAATTTGTGGCCGACATAGGACTGTAATGCTGCTGCAGTGCAGTATAGCGCAACCTCCACCAGGGGGTGCTGGTGAGGTTAAGAGAGGTTGCATACACAGCACAGCAACACTGAGCAGCAGCACAGGTGTCACAGGTAACGAAAGAGTAGTCAGACAAGCTGAGTCAGAAACTGTCAGGATTAGAAGTACCAGAGGTCACAGCAATGCACGTAGTCAGAGACAAACCAGAAGTTAGAGCCGAATGGTAGCATGGTATCCAAAACGTGAGACGTAAGACATAGCTGGGGTTCAAGCCAGTGAGTCAACTTCGGTCGGGGAACGTAGTATCAGAGACTGAAAACAAGAGGCGGGGTTCAGAGATCAGGACGAGTCATACAGTATAGGGAAACCATCAGACGTACACCAAGTCAGGGATAGGAAAAGGGTCACACACAAATACGGGAAGTCAGAGGCAGAAGGATTACTAGGGTATATGGGTCAGCTGCTCTAGCCTGGAAGCATGAACTATCACTGACGCTGGCCAGCAGGCTACAGCGAACTGAAATATCCCAGCCATCTCCAAAATGAGGCAGAGGGGATTAACCCCTGCATGCCCAGTCCAGAAAGCGGATAGCAGAAAACAAACCCCGAACTGGATCTTGACAAGGACTTCCTTCAAGTTCCCCAAGCACTTCAAACTGATTTTCTCTACTGAGAAACTCACATTCTGGTATTGCATCTCTACTAAACTTCCTCCGTTTCTTCTTAATAATGTGTGGAAACTGTAAAGCGCTGCGGAATATGTTAGCGCTATATAAAAATAAAGATTTTATTATTATTATTATTTTTCTTTAGTGTGTATTCTTCCTCGCATATTAGTGGATAGATGTATGATATCTGGATGTGATTTTTAGGGTTTAATCTCATCAAATAGTCTTGAAATGGGGTGTTTTCTGTCCAGTAGTTGTTTCTTTCTTTTTTCAATAATAAATGAAACAGCACGTCTGGAGAAGTCTTTGAACATCGTGTTCCATTCAGATATTGTACTCTGGTCTCCAATATCACCAGACAACGGTATATAAACTAAAAGGCCTTTTGGGATACAATTATAGGCCAAATATCGTTCTAATGTTGCCACCTCCCATAGGTCTCGCATTTCTTTTATTAAATGTTGTTCTAATGTCTTAAGGGATCCTATTTCCCTACTAATATTTTCATTGTTGGACTTATTAGGATCTTGTTAATGGGCTGAATTTATGAACTTATGGATGGTGTGTATCCCCTCTTTTCTCTCAGTCCATAAGTCATTCATGGTGATGATAACAGTGAAACAGCTTAGTGTCTCTAATGGTAGCATGGAATTCATCATACGTGACGTCATTATTATTATTTATTTATATAGCACCATTAATTCCATGGTGCTGTACATGAGAAGGGGATTACATCAATATACAAATATCACGTACAGTAAACAAAACTAACAATGACAGACTGTTACGGAGGGAAGAGGACCCTGCCCTTGCAGGATTACGTTCTACAGGATTATGGGGAAGGAGACAGTAGGTCGGGGGTTGCAGTAGCTCCGATAGTGTTGAGGTGGTCATTGCAGGCTGTAAGCTTTCCTGAAGAGGTGGGTTTTCAGGTTCCGTCTGAAGGATCCAAATGAGGTGGATAACCGGACGTGTTGGGCCACGGAATTCCAGAGGATGGGGGATATTTGTGAGAAGTCTTGGAGGTGATTGGGCGAGGAGCGAATAAGCGTGAAGGAGAGAAGGTCTTAGGAGGTCCGGAGATTTCGTGAGGGAAAATATTGAGAGATTAGTTCGGAAATATACAGAGGAGAAAGGTTATAGGATGGCTTTGTAGGTCAGTGTTAGTAGTTTAAGCTGGATATGCGGGGAAATTGGGAGCCTGTAAAGGGATTTGCAGAGAGGGGAAGTAGGAGTGTAGCGAGGAGAGAGATTAATTAGTCAGGCAGCAGAGTTAAGGATGGACTGGAGTTGTGCGAGAGTGTTAGAAGGTAGGCCACAGGGGAGGATGTTGCTGTAGTCGAGGCAGGAAATGATTAGGGCATGCACAAGCATTTTGGTAGAGTGAGGGTTGAGGAAAGGACGGATTCTGGAAATATTTTTGAGCTGGAGGTGGCGAGAGCTTGGATGTGCGGTTTGAAGGACAGTGCAGCGGATTACCGGGACAGGGGAAAGTGTGAATTCATTTATTGTGATAGATAGATCAGGTAGGGAAGGTATGCGGGATGGAGGAAAGATAATTAGTTCAGATTTGTCCACATTGAGTTTGAGGAAGCGGGAGGTAGAAGAAGGAGGATATGATTGATAGACAATCTGGGATTCTGGAGAGCAGAGAGGTGACATCTGGGCCAGAGTGGTAGATCTGAGTGTCATCAGCATATAGATAGTACAGGAATCCATAGGACTTTGAGTTGTCGCAGGCCAAGGGTATAGATTGAGAAGAGAAGGGGCCCTAGGACAGAGCCTTGAGGGACACCAACAGAGAGGAGGCGAGAAGGTAGTGTGTGAGTAGGAATCACTAAATGTGTGGTTGGTAAGATATAAGGAGATCGCAGGTTGTCGAAGAGCAAGTTAGATGCAAAATGAGATTAAAGTTCAGCGTGGACATGCTGCTCAAGGAGTTTGGAAGCAAATGAGAGCAAAGATATGGGGCGATAGATGGATATAGCGCTCGAGTCAAGGGATGGCTTTTTGAGGATAGGTGTGATTGTGGCATGTTTGAAAGAGGGGAAGGTACCAAAAGTTAGTGATAAATTGAAGAGATAGGTTAGGGATGGGATAAGTGTAGTGGTGAAGTTGGGGAGGAAATGGGCTGGGGTCAAGTGCACAAGTGGTGAGGTGTGATTTGGAAAGAAGATGAGCAAGAGCTCCTTCAGTGATTTTGGAGAGGGAAGTTATGGGGTTAGGGCAATGATCTGGCATACAAATGGATTGTTGTGGTCGGTCAACAAAGACTTGCCTTGTTTGGTCTACCTTATTTTTGAAGTGTGTGGCAAAGTCCTTGGCAGAGATTAGGGAAGTTAAGAGGGAGTTAAGTGTTGAACAACTGGGGTTGTGGGATAAGGAAGATACAAGGGATGTAAAGTAGGTCTGTTTAGCAGAGGTGAGAGCTGATTTGAATGTGAGTGTTGCTTGTTTGAGTGCAGTGAAATCATGTTGCTAATGCGTTTTCTCCCAACACTGTTCTGCAGTTCTGGGTACTTGCCAAAGCTTTTTAGTGATGTTATTGTGCCAGGGTTGTCTATTGATTTGTCACACTCTGCTATGCATGACAGGGGCAATCGAGTCGATGGCTGATGCAAGAGTGACATTGTAGAAACTAGTGGCACTGTCTGTGTCGTGGAGTGAGGATATGGATGCCAGTGGTAGAAGTCAGAGAGTGTGTGGGTGTCTAGGTGTGCGAGGTTTCTGCGGGGGTGCTCATGTTGCTGGACATGGGTGACAGGTGACGAGGACAGGGATGAGAAAGTGAGTAGATGGTGGTCAGATAGAGGGAAAGGGGAGGTTGTGAAGTTAGATAGGGAGCAGAGACGGGTGAAGACCAGGTCTAATGTGTGTCCATCTGTGTGGGTGGCTGAGGATGACCAATGGGTAAGTCCAAAAGATGAAGTAAGGGACAGGAGTTTGGAGGCTGCTGACTGGTGGGTGTCAATGGGGATGTTGAAGTCACCCATGATGATGGTAGGGATTGTCAGCAGAGAGAAAACGAAGATGCCAGGTGGAGAATTGGTTAATAAAGGCAGTGGACGGACCTGAAGGTCGGTATATGACAGCCACTTGGAGGTTGGAGGGAGAGTAGATGAGGACAGAGTGGACTTCAAAAAGAGGGTGGAGATGGGATTGGGTTAAAGGTACAGTTGGAAGAAAGGAGAATACCCACTCCTCCACCTTGTCTGTTGCCAGGCGAGGAGTGTGGGTGAAATGGAGGCCGCCATAACACAGCGCAGCAGGGAGGCTGTGTCGTGGGGTGTCAGCCATGTTTCGGTGAGGCCCAAGAAGGAAAGATTACGAGAGGTAAAGAGGTCGTGAATCACGTGAAATTACAGAGGGAGCGAGCATTCCAGAGTGATTCAGAGAGAGGGATGTTGGGGGTCGAGTTCCCGTTGCTGCACAGGGGGAATCTCGAAACATCCGTGCAGCGGTCTCTCATCCGTCTCCGGCCGCAGTGGACTCTGTTCAGCAGAGACGTCAGTCCCAGCGTCTCGCCCAGTCTAACATTGTGCAGAGATTTACTGCTGCCTCTCCAGGTTCTGCTATTGTAGCCAGTACTGGTCAGTGGCGAGCAGACGTCTTTAGGACTAAGTCCTGCGTTTCCCCTTTTGAGCATGCCCAGGGTAAGATCTCTCATTGGAGATCAGGGGTCACATGCTCAGGTACTGCAGCAGCTCCTATTGGTCCGCCAGGAAGGTCCTGAAACTACATGTGTTCTGGAACAGTTTCTCATTGGTCCTTTTCTGGCAGGTCCTGTAGTTGCTACTATAAAAGGCCATGCGCTAGTATCAATTGCATTATGTGCTTTGCGCCAGTGTGATCATGCACGCATGTGGTTAGTGCTCGGCTGAAATAAGCCCCTAGAATACCGGCACCTCCGGTGAGGAGATTTGTATGCACGTGTTCAGGGCCTGGCTGAAATAAGCCCCTAGAATACCTGCTTCCCCGGTGAGGAGTTGCTTGTTTGCGTTGCTGAATGCATGATCACGGACTGCTATCCGCACAGCAGTTATCTGTGTATCCCTGTTGTGTTAACAGGACACAGTCTCTATTTCTGCGTCTCTACCTCAGCAACTCTGTGAAGTAACAGAGTTCGCTTATACCGTCATCTTACTAGCAGCAGGCTCTGCCTGCATGGTGGACCTCGGGCTGCGAACGCATCTATTTATATTTATTTTGTGCGTTCCGCCAGCCCTAACATAATACTAGCGCCAGGGTCTGGCTAGTAAAATGGTGGACGACCAGCATCTTCAGCGGAACATCCAGCAGCTGGAGGGTAGGTTGGCGGCCCTTGAGCGCACAACCTCAGCTGTGGATGTTACCGCAGTCGCTGTTCAGGCTGCTAGCGTGGCTGCAGCCAGTGTGTCCACTGCCACCTCTGCCCCTACATTATCCCACCTCCCGCTTCCAGACTGGTTTGCTGGTGACATCAAGCAATGTCGGGGATTTGTGAGTCAGTGCTCTATACAACTCAAGCTTCTGGCTGCACGTTTCCCCACGGATCGGGCACAAGTGGGTTTTGTAATGTTTCTCCTGTCGGGCAGAGCGTTGGAGTGGGCCACCCCGCTGTGGGAGCGTGACAACCGTGTGGTGCGGAGTGCTCCTCATTTTCTGGAGGCTCTAAAAAAGGTCTTTCTAGGACCTCGGGTCACCCACGATGCTGCGCTCCAACTGCTGGCAAGTTCACAGGGTTCGTCCTTGGTCAGCTATTTTGCTGTCCAATTTCGGACTCTGGCCTCGGAGTTAGACTGGCCAGATAAAGTCCTCATTCCTGTGTTTTGGAGAGGACTGGCGGGCCATGTGAAAGACGCCTTGGTTACCAGGGAGATTCCCGCCACACTGGAGAAGCTTATCACCATATCTACCCGCATCGACCTCCGTTTTCACGAGCGGAGGTTGGAGCGGTCCCAGTGTAGGCAGAGGTTCCGGCTGGCTCCCACCTTCGCCAGACCTCTAGAATCTTTTAGTCAGGCGTCCGACTCCCATGAAGCCATGGAGGTTTCTCGAGCAGGACCTAAGTCCCGGGCCGCTCGAGTACCCGTGGTTTGTAACACCTGTCAGCAGTTAGGACATTATGCCAACAAATGTCCATAGCAGTCGGGAAAACGGTCGTGTCTAGTGACCCTGGGAGGAGGCATTTTCCACCAAGTTGTCCTTCAAGGGGACAATTACTGTAGGCCCATCCACTCTCACCGCCGAGCTCTGTGTGGATTCTGGAGCCAAGGGGAATTTCATGTCCTCTGCCTTTGCTTTCCGCCACACTATACCTCAGGTGATGCTCGCCAAACCGGTGACTGTGCGAGTAGAGAATGGATCGACTCTGCCCTCACAAATCACCCACCAGACTATCCCTCTCACTTTATCTATGTCCCCTTCCCATCAGGAGAGTATTTCCTTTCTTGTCCTGCCCGAGGGAATAGACGAGGTTTTGCTGGGAATACCTTGGCTCCGTCACCACTCTCCCCATATTGAGTGGTCCTCTGGGAGGATACTGGGTTGGGGTGATTCATGTAGAGGCAGGTGTGTCAGGGAGTGCGTTCAGGTCACCACCACAGAGATACCCGTAGACCTTACTTCTCTTCCCCAGTGTTATTGGTCATACGCAGCCGTTTTCCAAGACTTTGTTAATGACATCTTGCGGGATATGCTTTCCACCTCGGTCATAATCTATCTGGATGATATTCTCATCTTTTCACCAGATATAGACTCTCAGGGACGTCAACAAAGTCTTCGACCTCTTACGGGCAAACTCCCTCTATGCCAAGCTGGAGAAATGTGTGTTTGAGCAGGAGTCTTTACCTTTCCTGGGCTATATAATCTCCTCCCAGGGATTGGCTATGGATCCTGCCAAACTACAGGCTGTAGTGGACTGGCAAGAACCCCATTCTCTTAAAGCGGTGCAGCGCTTTACTTTATGGGGTTCATTAATTATTATCGCCAGTTCGTTCCCCATTTCTCAACTTTGGTAGCCCTCACCAAGAAGGGAGCAAATCCCAAATTGTGGTCAGAGGAGGTCTCCAAGGCCTTTACTTCAATTAAGTCCCATTTTGCTAGCGCTACCATCTTACATCGCCCCGAGGTTGATAAGCCTTTTATATTGGAGGTTGATGCCTCGTCCGTTGGTGCTGGAGCAGTCCTTTTTCAAAAGGATGCTCAAGGTCGGAAACATCCTTGTTTCTTCTTTTCCAAGACCTTCACACCTGCGGAGAGGAATTATTCCATTGGGGATAGGGAGTTGCTAGCCATGAAGTTGGCCTTTTCCGAGTGGAGACATCTCCTGGAGGGGGCGCGCTTTCCCTTTCAAGTTTTCACTGACCACAAAAATTTGGTCTATTTACAGACCGCCCAGCGGCTAAATTCTCATCAGGCCAGATGGTCCCTGTTCTCCCGGTTCCATTTTACCCTCCATTTCCTCTCCGGTGAGAAGAACATTCGGGCCTATGCTCTCTCTTGCTCCGTGGTGTCCTCTGAGGAGGTGGAGGAGGAGCCTCGGTTGATTGTCCCCACAGAGAGCCTAAGAACTGTGGCCCCGGTTTCGCTGTAGTCTGTGCTTCCGGGCAAGACTTTTGTGCCCATCAATTTGCGACCGGAGGTACTCACTTGGGCACATTCATCCAGTGTGGGTGGACATTTTGGGGCAAAAAGGACATCAGATTGCTGGCGAGGACATACTGGTGGCCACATATGGTCCGTGACGTCAGGGAATACGTTCAGGCGTGCGTCTCCTGCGCCAAGAATAAGTTCCCTCGACAATGGCCAGCTGGGCTACTTTTCCCTTTACCGGTGGCAGACAGGCCTTGGGAGATGGTCGGGATGGATTTTGTGGTGGGCTTACCCAAGTCTCGGGGCTGCACCATCATCTGGGTGATAACCGACCACTTCTCCAAAATGGTGCACTTGGTGCCCTTACCACGGTTACCGTCTGCACAGGCCTTGGCAGCATTATGTATTGGGCATATTTTCCGTTTACACGGAATGCCAGACAAAATCGTCAGTGATCGAGGTCCCCAATTTGCGTCTCGGTTCTGGAGAGAGCTGTGTCGTCTACTCAGCATTGAGTTAAATCTCTCCTCGGCATATTATCCCGAGACGAATGGGTTGGTAGAGAGGGCCAACCTGACCTTGGTCACATACTTACGACATTTTGTCTCAGCCAGGCAGGATGACTGGGCATCTTTGCTACCGTGGGCTGAGTTAGCTTTAATTAATGCTGTGACTGACTCCACCGGACAGACCCCATTCCTCTTAAACTACGGTCAGCATAAGCGGGTACCGGTGCCCATGCCCGTGTCTTCCGCCGACTCCAGGGTGGCAGACTGGGCCGTGGAGGCACGGGACATTTGGGACCGCACTCAGGATGCCATTCAGGCTTCCAAGGAGAGGATGAGGTCTTCTGCCGATGCCCATCGGCGTCTCGCTCCGACATTTGCTCCTGGCGACCTAGTGTGGCTCCGCCCAAAACATCAGGCTGCTGGTGGAGTCCACTAAGTTGGCACCCTGCTATTTGGGTCCCTTGAAGGTCCTCGAGCAGGTGAACCCTATGGTTTACCGTTTAGCCCTTCTGCCTCGCCTTGGTATCTCTGACAACTTCCATGTGTCCCTCCTAAAACCCGTGGTCATCTCCCGGTTGCCTGAGTCATCTGCCGGGACGTCGGGTTAGTCTACGGACGATGACTAGGTGAACGCCATTATAGGGTGCAAGGTGGTACGGGGCAAAAAAATTTTTGAGTGGATTGGATGGGTTATGGGCCTAAGGATAGGTCCTGGGAGCCTGCCGAGCATATTCATGCTCCGCAGCACATCGCTGCCTTTGAACTTAGCGAGGCGCAAAGAAGGGGGGGCCTTAGGAGGGGTGGGTAATGTTAGGGGTCGAGTTCCAGCTTCTGCACAGGGGGAATCTTGAACCATCCCTGCTGCGGTCTCTCATCTGTCTCCGGCCGCAGTGGACTCTGCTCAGCAGAGACGTCGGTCCCAGCATCTCGCCCAGTCTAACATTGTGCAGAGATTTACTGCTGCCTCTCCAGGTTCTGCTATTGTAGCCAGTACTGGTCAGCGGCGAGCAGACGTCTTTAGGACTAAGTCCTGCGTTTCCCCTTTTGAGCATGCCCAGGGTAAGATCTCTCATTGGAGATCAGGGGTCACATGCTCAGGTAGTGCAGCAGCTCCTATTGGTCCGCCAGAAAGGTCCTGAAACTACATGTGTTCTGGAACAGTTCCTCATTGGTCCTTTTCTGGCAGGTCCTGTAGTTGCTACTATAAAAAGGTTGCATGGCCCTGCGGCCATGCGCTAGTATCAATTGCATTATGTGCTTTGCGCCAGTGTGATCATGCACGCATGTGGTTAGGGCTCGGCTGAAATGAGCCCCTAGAATACCGGAACCTCCGGTGAGGAGATTTGTATGCACGTGTTCAGGGCCTGGCTGAAATAAGCCTCTAGAATACTGGCTTCCCCGGTGAGGAGTTGCTTGTTTGCATTGCTGAATGCATGATCACGGACTGCTATCCGCACAGCAGTTATCTGTGTATCCCTGTGGTGTTAACAGGACACAGTCACTATTTCTGCATCTCTACCTCAGCAACTCTGTGGTGTAACAGAGTTCGCTTATATTGCCATATAGTGCTACAGCATCTATGTCTGCGACTCTGTGAAGTAACAGAGTTCGCTTATACCGCCATCTTACTAGCAGCAGGCTCTGCCTGCACGGTGGACCCCGGGCTGCGAACGCACCTATTATTTATATTTATTTTGTGCGTTCAGCCAGCCCTAACAGGAGAGCAGGGTGGTGGGCGTCAAGGGCATGGATTTGAGCTGGGCAAGATTTTTGGGTGTTTGTATTGGGTTGGGAGCGACAGAAGGGGGTAATAATGGGAGGTATGAGATGTGGAGGTCCAGGATTGGACCAGCAGAGAGGGACAGAGCAGGTGGTAGAAGGAGAGTGGGCATCTTGTTTTGTGCTTGTCATCACTGGTACCACACAAGGGGTCATCTATTCACTAAAGTGCCCCTGTGGTAAAATATATGTAGGACGCACAAAACGTTCATTCAATGTTAGAATCAGTGAACATCTGAGAAATATAAAAAGCAAATTTTGTAGGACAGCCCTTATCTAAACACTATTTAGACCATCATGGGGTATTAGCTAGTTACAAGTCTTCAAATTGTCCAAAAAAATTGGAGGAGGAGGGGGGACTTTATTAGGCAGATGTACCATGCAGAGAGCAGGTGGATTTTCAACTTGGACTCCCTAATGCCAAATGGACTTAATAGTGAAGTGGAACTGTTCGCTTTCTACTGACCATGATTAAAAGACACATCCCACTAGATAAAAGGCAGCCCTAACCGTAGATGGATCATCCCTGTTGAAGGAAACCGAGCATTTCCGAAATGCGTTGGAAGGAATTGGTCCATAACGCACTCTGTCACGTGACTGCCTACTTCACGTAGGTCCTGCTGGTTCTGGAGACGCCGCAGGTCCTTCACCGCGAGATATCCACGCTCGCACACCATCGGAGAAAGGAGCAGGAGGCTCGTCTGTCAACAGCTGGGACAGCACTGCGGAAGGTTCTTCTATCCAGCTGCTGCAAGCTTGTACCCTATGCAGAATACCCCACCAACGATTCTTCTATCATCCACAAACTAACATTACAGTGCCTGTGTAAGGAGGTGGCAGGCCCTCTCCTCTTTCCGTGTGATCCCCGTGCACTTTCATGTGCATATGTTATGTACCTGTATGTTATATGTGTCTTATACTGGTCCTAATGGTAATGTTCCTAAATATATTGTTATGTGTAATTGTTGTCTGTGTAGAGTTAGGGAAAGTAAATAGTTAAGGTTGTGGGCTGGGCTAGCAGGAGAAAGGCGGGAGGAAGCTGCTGTCCCCGGTCAGAAGCTCGAGTACATTAGCCCTGAGCAGACATAAAGTAAGAGACGGGGCACTGCCAGACTACCAGATGGGAGAGATCTGTTGCCCCGAACTCCAAGGACTTCGAGAAGCTTGAAAGGACATGCGAAGGGTCCCAAAGACTAAAAAGGACTAATGACCGCAACACGGGCCCCAGGACTCTGGAAGGGCCCCCGCTGAAGGGGTTCTAAGCAGGGCAGGCAAGTGCCGGGGCCCTGAGCAGGCTGGGGGGCCCACTCGATGTCATGGACATCGGCACACTATGGTGGCTCGATGTCTGTACCAGTGCCGACTCCTGTGAGTGGGCCCCCCCGCTTGCTCAGGGCCCTGTCATTTATGATACTTACCTCTCCCATTGTAGCATCTTCTGACTGTGACATTCAGGTCAGAGGATGCTACGACGTAACGTCTGTGCGCCCTCTGCCTGAACAGTCACAGTGCAGAGAGCTGGAAGATGGCGACGTTGAGGAGTCTGGAGCAGAGCAGCAAGGAGAGTTGAGTATTTCATATTATTTTTTTATGTTTGGAGCATTATATATAGGGACCATCATACACTGGTATGAGGCCCATTATACACTGAAGCATCGTATATGGGGCCCATTATACACTGGAGCATCATATATGGGGCCAATTATGTATGGATCATTATATGGGCCCATCATATACTGGAGCATTATATGGAGTCTATCATATACTGTATGGAACATTATATGGGCCCCTTTATGTATTGAGCAATACATGGGGCTCATTATTCTTTATGGAGCAATATATGGTGCCTATTATATACAGTCATGGCCAAAAGTTTTGAGAATGACACAAATATTATATTTTCACATGATCTGCTGCCCTCTGGTTTTTATGTGTGTTTGACAGATGTTTTTTATCACAGACAGAAATATAATAATTGCAAACATTTGAGTAACAAAAGCTTATATTGACAGTTAGAATGAGTTAATGCAGCAAGTCAATATTTGCAGTGTTGACCCTTCTTCTTCAGGACCTCTGCAATTCTCCCTGGCATGCTCTCAATCAACTTCTGGACCAAATCCTGACTGATAGCAGTCCATTCTTGCACAATCAATGCTTTCATTTTGTCAGAATTTTTAGGTTTTTGTTTGTCCACCCGTCTCTTGATGATTGACCACAAGTTCTCAATGGGATTAAGATCTGGGGAGTTTCCAGGCCATGGACCCAAAATCTCTGTTTTGTTCCCTGAGCCATTTAGTTATCACCTTTGCTTTATGGCAAGGTGCTCCATCATGCTGGAAAAAGCATTGTTGATGGCCAAACTGCTCTTGGAGGGTTGGGAGAAGTTGCTCTTGGAGGACATTCTGGTACCATTCTTTATTCATGGGTGTGTTTTTAGGCAAGACTGTGAGAGAGCCGATTCCCTTGGCTGAGAAGCAACCCCACACATGAATGGTTTCAGGATGCTTAACAGTTGGCATGAGACAAGACTGGTGGTAGCGCTCACCTTGTCTTCTCCGAATGAGGCGTTTTCCTGATGTCCCAAACAATCGAAAAGGGGATTCATCAGAGAAAATAACTTTACCCCAGTCCTCAGCAGTCCACTGCCTGTACCTTTTGCAGAATATCAGTCTGTCCATGATGTTTTTTCTGGAGAGAAGTGGCTTCTTTGCTGCCCTCCTTCAGACCAGGCCTTGCTCCAAGAGTCTCTGCCTCACAGTGCGTGCAGATGCACTCACACCTGCCTGCTGCCATTCCTGAGCAAGCTCTGCACTGCTGGTAGCCCGATCCCACAGCTGAAACACTTTTAAGAGACGGTCCTGGCGCTTGCTGGTCTTTCTTGGACGCCCTGAAGCCTTTTTGGCAACAATGGAACCTCTCTCCTTGAAGTTCTTGATGATGCGATAGATTGTTGACTGAGGTGCAATCTTTCTAGCTGCGATACTCTTCCCTGTTAGGCCATTTTTGTGCATTGCAATGATGACTGCACGTGTTTCTTTAGAGATAACCATGGTTAACAGAAGAGAAACAATGATGCCAAGCACCAGCCTCTTTTTAAAGTGTCCAGTGGTGTCATTCTTACTTAATCATGACAGATTGATCTCCAGCCATGTCCTCATCAACACCCACACCTGTGTTAATGGAGCAATCACTGAAAAGAGGTTAGCTGGTCCTTTTAAGGCAGGGCTGCAATGATGTTGAAATGTGTTTTGGGGGATAAAGTTCATTTTCTAGCCAAATATTGACTTTGCAAGTAATTGCTGTTAAGCTGATCACTCTTTATAACATTCTGGAGTATATGCAAATTGCCATTAGAAAAAGTGAAGCAGTAGACTTTGTAAAAATTAATATTTGTGTCATTCTCAAAACTTTTGGCCATGACTGTACTGTATGGAGCAATATATGGGGCACATTATACATTATGGAGCATTATATGGGGTCCATTCTGTATGGAGCACTATATGGGGCCTATTATATACTGTATGGAACAATATATGGGGCTCATTATTCTGCATGGAGCAATATATGTAGCTCATTATTCTGTATAGAGCAACATATGGGGTCCATGATTCTGTGTGGAGCAATATATGGTGCCCATAATTTAGTATGGAGCATTATATGGGCGTATTATACTGTATGGAGCATTATATGTGGCTCATTATACTGTATTGAGCATTATATGGGTCCATTATTCTGTATGGAACAATCTCTGGGGCTCATTATTCTGTATGGATCACTATGTGGTGCCCATAATACTGTATGGAGGACTATACTGGCCAATTTCTGATCTATTGTAGAATTTACAATAGATATCACTCATGTAATGTAAGAAGTGAAATCTTTGGCATTGTACTCTACCTAAATTTTTTTGCCGTATCTGTGCATCATGAATTGTGGTATGTGTTAAAGGGGCCCACTGAGACTCTTTCGCCCGGGGCCCACGAAAACCTGGAACTTGCCCTGGTTCTAAGCACCCAGATCCCAGTACGTGACTACTGTAAATCTTCGGCTCCTGCAGCTGCTGTGTGTGCGGCTGTGGAGAGTGTCAGGGAGAAATCAGGAATCCAGTGTTGTGCTCTTTTACTTCTATTCCATTCCTGTTCTTTAAGTTATTCCCTGTTGGACAACAGTTGCCTTCTTGGACTCTAATTTTCCTGGACTACCGTGGACAGAGAGAAAGCAAGGTAAACTGTGGGAAAAGATGTCGGTCCCGTCTATTTAGGTACAAGGGATAAGGGTCGTTGACCGTTTGCTCAGTGTACTCTGTCTGTGAACTGTGCCTTTAAATAATTCGGCCACAACTACCCACCTCCCCCCTGGTTCCCCTTGTTACACTTGGCGTAGTGCGGCAGGATCGGCATGAGCAGCCTTGCAACCCGGGGATTGATGGATGGAAGATTTCAGACTTGTGATTTTGGAATGCTGTCCGCTGTGAGAGAATTAAAGATGTCAGCCGACTGTGATTTTCAAGTGTCCGCCATAGAAGAAATAGAGATGCGGCTGACTGTGATTGTGAGCCGGAAGTCTGTGATGTGCTGCCCAAACTAGAAATGGAGCTGTCGGCTTACAGCGATCCTGAGATTTGTGACTGTGAATTCGGGACTTGTTCTTTGTTGCCAGCCATTACAGGATTACAGGCGGTTGACAGAGTCTTTGAGCAGTGGACCGCTGTAAAAGTAAAGATGGCGGATGTTGTTGATTTGCAAATGGCGCCGACCGCTACTAAGAAGATGGCGGCCGTTGGCACGAAAACTAAAGATGGAGCTGTCTTTCATGGACATCAAGAAAGCATCTTGGCGCCAAAAAGAAAGCCACGTCCCATTGCAAAGAAGGTCAGCACAAAATGGGTGCAGGCGAGACAGGAGCTGCAGCCCTCCCAGCTTGACCAGGAGAAACGGGTGGAGCAGCAGAAGGTGTCCACACCCACAAATGGAATAAATATAGAATCACTGCACACGTGGAAGGCATATGGTATGCTTAATATGAATTTTTATTCGACACTGATATGAAAAAAAAATAATTTTGTGACGACTTGACGTTTCGGCCAGCACAGTGGCCTTTATCACAGTCGCTGAAAAGACAGAGAAAGTGCTTATCAATTATTTACAATATGTACATAGATAACATATATACAGTGGACTGTGTCCAAATGTTCAAAATATATCCCAAGAAAGATATACGCCATTTTTATCAAAAATAAATACAATGGGGTCAAATGACTATCAAGAGGCATGTCAAACAAAGAGACCATATATGTAATAAGGATAGTCAATAGGTATTTCATAGCGAAAGTACAAATGGTCACAGATATGAATTCTGACACCTCATTTCAAAGGGTATGTTCCTATGACATGTGATATTATCAAATATCTTACAGCTAGGTATGTCCTGCATATAGAAATGAAATGAGAATTGTGCAGTTAGTAAAAATTTAAATAAAGATATCAGGGGCTTTAAAGAGGAAGGTTTGGTAATAGGGAACTTTTCATGCATATACAAGGTATTTTAGTGCATCAGACAACCAAACCTCGTGCAACAGTTTTTGAGGAAAAACACTGTAAATAGACCCTGTGTTGTGATGCAGAGTGAATTTTGGCAAGTAATGAACACATTAAAATGCGTGATATTGATACCAGAAATGTCCTGTGGTGAGTACATGAAATACCAGTTAAGGTCCAGGCACATTGGCTGTTAGCAGGGGAATGGTGTCCTGCTAATTGCTTGGGGCTGAAAAATGGAGACAATATAACACGATGAGATGGGTATGAAATATATAGGGGTACACAGAGATGCAGCATCAGTGCTGCACTGTTACTTACAAGGATTGGTGGTTCAGTGCGCTTGGGGCTGAAAAGGGAGACAGTATAATATGGCATGGGTAAATAATGTGGAGTTGCTAGTAAGTGAAGCGCTGGAGCTTCACTGATACTTACAGGTATTGGTGGTTCAGTGTGTGAAGCAGACACCGCCGTGTCTAGTCTGGGAGTGAGCGAGGTTTCAGAACGCCAGACGCTCATATTAGAGCGTCGGGCGGTCATGTGACTGGAAGTGAGGTCACGGGTTGGCGTCTGCGCACAGTGTCCTCAATGGGACTTCAGCTTTGCTCACAGCCACAGTGAGAGCTGGATGTCAGCGCTTGTGGTGGAGCGATAGGAGAGAGCGGCGCATGCGTGGCCACAGGGACAGTGTAGCCTCACAGCCCAAGAAGAAATCTTTGTGTGAACGAGCGCTATATGTAGGAGAAGAGAATCTGAAATGTAGTCACAATGTGTCACAATTCCATAATGATCACGGAAACAAGCAAAGCAGTGAATTAAAAATATAGTCACAATCATTGGTTTTTGTCATATGAGAAAAAAGAGGAAATTAGGCAACATAATCATTGATCATATAATGGTATATATACAGTGCACTGATGTTATTAGGTTCTTAGTTAATCTGTGGAAAAAGAGGGGTTGTTAACCTATACACATATAGTAGGAGTCCAAACCATGAAAAATTAAACTAAATAAAGATATTGAAATGAAAATAAAAGGAGGAAAATAAAGACGGGAGGAGGACTAAAAAGGATCTTTCGATAATATGTAGTAAGCTCAGATATAAGGGAAAGGGGAGGTAGGGAAAAAGAGTATCTTACCGCCAGAGAAGGAGTGTCTAGAGAGCGATAGTTGTTATGTTTCGGTAGCTGAGGAGTGCAGGTAAAAAAGGCAATACACCAGAGCAGTTGGAATCTATGAGATTGCAGTACCCTGACTAACCACCACAACTAGAGGCAGCCGTGGAGCGTTCCCACGTTGGTCGTAGACGCCTCGTCACAGCCTGAGAAACTAACTACACCCAAAGATAGAAATAGGAAAGCCATCTGCCCCGGAGCAGAACCCAAAGATAATAGAAAGCCCCCAAACAAGTAATGGCGGCTAGACAAGATGAAACACAGACACAGAAAGAAAATAGTATGAGCAAACGCTGGGGCCCAAACTAACTAAACAGAAAAGGATAGGAAGGGTACCCACTGCAATCCCAGAAAACCCTGAAAAGCACCAACTCTACTAATTTCAAAAACACCTGAGATCACACGACCTCTACCACCTAAATTAGTTCTCTGGTGTAACAAAATCAAAACAGCAGCCACTGAAAAAACTGGAAAAAGCAAAAGTACAAACATCAGTGGCTGAACTAAACTGAGAGGGCAAAAGCCCCCGGAGGGGACCCTGAAGGCCCCCACAGAAGAGCAGGACAAAATGCAAAAATACAGCACAAAAACAAAAAGAAGAAAATGTCTTATCTGTTAGCAGGAGATGCAGACACGACACAGCAGGCTACAAGGGAAACAGGAATGAAGGATTCAGACCAGAACAATTGATCATCGGCAACCCTGATGGGAAGGTGACTCCCTTATATAAGACCAGTCAGTAACACCTGATTCCCAGTCCTCACAATCTTCACTGGACAGACCAGCACCGCTTGTAACCACCAGAGGAAGCCTCTGCTCAGAACTCATCTCAAACCCATTCACAACAGATAGTGGATTTTATTCAGTAGTTCTAGAGAAGGAAAAATAAATCATGTTAGCCAATCCATTTCACGGTTGAGACCCCTGGGATGTAATGTATCGAGGGTGTAAATCCAATAGGTTTCACGTTGTTTTAGTAAGCGGACATGGTTACCACCCCTTCTGGGCCTGGGGACTTTTTCGATGATTTGAAACCTCAGTTGTGATATATTGTGTTGGGCCTCTTTGAAGTGTGCCGGTAGTGGTAACCATGTTTTCCCACAAATTATAGTGGACTTGTGGCTGGAGATGCGATCCTTAATTGCCTGAGTAGTTTCACCCACGTACAGTAACCCACAACGGCATTTGATGATCTAGACAACAAAATTAGTTTCGCATGTGAAAAAATCCTTGATGGGATAAGATTTACCTGTACGTGGGTGAATGACTTCATTGCCCTTGATAATGTTGGAACAACTCATGCAGTTTAGGCATGGAAAGGTGCCCGTTCTTCTCAATCCAGTCAATGTGCGTGTGTATAGTGAATTATTAGGTCCCATGCCGGCTCTGAAAAGTTGATCTTTGATATTCTGGGGCCTTCTTAGGCACATAAATGGTGGATTGTTGAAGGTAGTGATGTTGGGGTATGCCTTGGTCAGGAGAGGCCAGTGTTTGCGGATGAGATTATGGATTCTCTGCATAGAGGGATGATGGCTGTGAACAAATGGAAGTCGGACTGGCTTGTGTGGAGTGATATTGCTGCTGTCTTCAGGGGCCTATCTATCAGACATTTCTTGTAGTCTGACCTCCCTTTTATGGGATCTGATACGATCTTGGTAACCCTTTTGAATTGTGATCGGGAAGGCTGTGTCTCGTTGGCCTAGGGTGACAGCTATCATAGCGAAGGAGGTTGTTACAGTCTGTGGGCTTAGTGTAGATATCGGTAGTCAATTTGCCATGGATGTCCTTATTGATTCTGGTATCAAGAAAGCTTATGGTTTCCGTGCTGTAAGAGAGAGTGAATTTGAGTTAGTTTCTAACACTGTTTATGATGTTAAAGAAGGTAGATAGGCTGTTATGGTCACCAAGCCAGATACAGAAGATGTCATCTATGTATCGGTACCATGCAAGAGTATGTTCTTGGAATAATGGGTTACAATAGATGAAATCTTGTTCGATTCTGTCCATATACAAATTTGCATATGCCGGGGCTACATTCGAGCCCATCGCGGTCCGCACAATTGGATATAGAAATCGTTCTCAAATTGAAAGAAATTATCCCTCAGGACTAAATTCAAGAGATCTAGGCACAGTTCATGTGAATTTGATTCGAGATTGGCGTTGTCAAGAGTCATTGATACTGCTTGAATGCCCTTGTCATGTGTAATTGATGTATATAAACTGTTGACATCAAGTGTGCATAAGATGCTAGTGGGTACGACAGAGTCCAGGGTGTGGATTTTGTTTAGAAAGTCACCTGTATCAAGGATGAATGATCTTGTGGAATGGGTATAGGGTGTTAAGAGTTTCTCTAAGAAAATTGACAGTGGATTTAAGATGGAGTCTGTTGAGGCCACAATGGGGCACCCAGGCGGATTTTGTAGGTCTTTATGAATCTTCGGAAGGATGTAAAGTACAGGAGTGATAGGGTGTTGGTTAGTAAGAAAAGTTTTGGTTTTGGAGTCTATGGTCTTAAGTTGAACAGTGGGGACTCCACCTCCAATGGGTCCTCATCTAATGTATATGTGGTGGTGCAGGGCCGAATGCGGCCCACTATACAACTCAGCGACCGTGTACAGACTGGAGCGGCCCCTTTAAGACCTGAAATTGGTGCCTGTTACATCCAGAGCAAGGGACTGTTCTGCTCCCCTAAGAGGGCTGTCAGCCCTGCATGGCGTCTAAGAACAATGGTGTCTGACGTGGCCACCCGTTAATGGCCATGCTTGTTTGTTTCTTCTCCCAGTTTGTTTGCACTTCCTTGCTGGATCACGGGACCAAAACCCCATGGGGGTTAATGACGGTGGACTCCGGATGTTGGTGTTGGACTGCGTGTTCCTGAACTTTATCCCCACTCTTACCCTTGAACTAGCCCCATGTTTGAAAAGGTAGCCCACCACCATTAAAGGGCCTGTGGTCCGCTAAAAGGAGGAAGGGGGAAATTGCTGGACATTAGTAGGGCCCACCAGTGTTAAAAGGCCAATCGGCTCTTGTGGACCATGAACTGTATTGTTTACATATGAACTCCTATACAGAGAGACTGACACTCTGAAGTTACGTGTACGTTATACAAAGGTTGCCAAGACCGGGGACTGCCATGTTTAAGGAAGGGGGAAGTGTATTGAGGTGGCAGGCCCTCTCAGTTGCGCCCTCTCTTCTTTCCGTGTGATCCCCGTGCACTTTCATGTACATATGTTATGTACCGGTATGTTATATGAGTCTTATACTGATCCTAATGTTCACTATGGTAATGTTCCTAAATGTATTGTTATGTGTAATTGCTGTCTGTGTAGAGTTAGGGAAAGTAAATAGTGTGAGACAGTGAAGGAATATGTGGTGAATGAGGTGTATATTTCACCTAAGTACCTTGCTGACTGGTATGAGCGAAATGTGTGGCTTTGTAAACCTGGTGGTAAAGAAAGGTCACTACACCTGCCATTCAGTACACGCTTGCAGCTCAGACCTGAATCCACTCAGGTGTTGATTAGGAAGCCAGAAGTAGGTGCTTGGGAGCACAGTCAAAGAGCTCATTCAGTCTGGACAAGGGGTCCAGGCACAGAAGGTGTCTCCAAGAGTGTGGGAGCTGTCTTTAGCCCGGACACAGGGAGGTGTCCTGGCACAAGGAAGCAGTCTCTAAGAGTGTGAGCTATCTCAGTCTGGGTTCAGGAAGTACCCGGACACAGGAGTAGTCGCAGTGAGAATCCGTGCGAATAGCGACTGAATAGGAGGTGACCTCTCTCAAGTCTGGACATTGGAGTTGCCTTCAGACATAAAGAGGAGTGTCTGTGAAACTCCATACTGGTAGCATATATCACATGTGTTGTTTTGGGCACAGACTGGTAGAGTCTGGGTCCCGGATAGAGAGGGCCATCTATCTAAGTGTAATTAGTGGCTAGACAAGCCCAGGTTTTCTGTTTATGATTTGTTTTTATCTGTGTGCTGTGGACTTTAATAAAACTGGTTGCGGCCAGTTTTCACCAAACTGCTGTCTGAATGAACTGTTTCCGTGCCATTCTGTCTACCCAGACAGCGATCCTAGAGCTAAACCCCCCGGAAAGGCTACAATTGGCGGAGAATGCTGGGGCAGCGCAGGGCCTGGTACAGTTAGTGCTGGAGTGTGCATGCAGCACAGTGGCGAGAGACAGCATTAAAGGTGAAGTCTATTGAAATAGCAACAGAAAAAAAAAAAAAAGTGTGTGTCAGCAGAAACGTCTGTTTGGAGCAGTCTTGGAGAGACAGTGGCCCTGATAGGGTCTGCAGAGAGAAAATGTATGCACAGCAAAGCTGAACTTGTTGTGAAAATGACTGTGGAATGTGCAGCAGCAAAAGAAAAGTTTGTGGAGCAGTCTTAAAGAGACAGTAGCCCTAATAGACTTTGCAAAGGAAAAAAAAAAAAAAGTGTTTGCACAGCAAGGCTGAATTTTCTGTGGAAAAAAGCTGTGTAGTGTGTGTGCCTTGACTGAAGTCTGCCGTTGTGAAGACAGAGATATCTGACAGCATGGAGGCGCTGTTTGAACAAACGGCGCAAGTTAATATGCAACATAAGACTGCTGTGATTGAGACAGATGAGTCCGGCAGTATGGAGGAACTCGTTGAGTACCTGGTGCAGGCCCAGCGAAGCATGGAGCAGCAGCGCCTGCAGCACCAGCAGCACATGCAGCAGGCCCAGCAGCAATTCCTGCAGCAGCAGGAGAATAACCGGTTATTTGTTGAGCAGATGACAGCACCAAAAAAGGATTTCGGTGCCGCGTCCCGAAGTAATGTTGTGAAGGCACCGGCGTTGTCCGCTATAAAGAAGGCAGTAAGACGGTCCTTGAGAAAAATGACACCTCGTGATGATGTGGAGGTATATCTTACTAGGTTTGAGAGACTGGCAGAGAAGGAGAATCTGCCACTATCTGAATGGGCCATGGCGGTCGTACCCTATCTGATTGGGGAACCCCAAAAAGTCTGGGCTGACCTGAGCAAGCAGGACAGCGAAGACTATGCCAAGTTGAAAGCGGCGATTCTTACCCGGCTGGGTGTTACGGTTGCAGCCCGTGCCAGGAGAGTCCATGACTGGAGATACAGTTGGGAGTCTGCAGTCAGCAGGCCTGATTATGGAGTTGAAAAGGTGATAGTGGACCGCTACACCCAAGCACGTCCTCCTGAGGTACAGCCGTCTGAGAGGTCGTCACTTCGGAGTTCCCGGACGCTGAACTCTCGCGGTAAGAGCGTTCCAGCTGTTGGGGACATGGGGTATGCTGATAAGCGGGTTCAGGCCCGAGGGGACATGTGGGTGGGAGAGTGTGATGGACAGTGTTGGAGCTGGCGTGAAATTGCAGCCAACTGTCCAATAGAGGGGGAGCCTATGTGTTGTGATGTTGGCAGATCCCTCTCTCCCTGCGCAGAGCCTGTGTGTGTGTCCACCTCAGCCGAAGAGACTGGACCACAGGGGTCCCCGGTGGTTGTAAGTGACTGCCCAGCACAGGCCCTCTTGGACTCAGAGAGTCCAGTGACTTCCGTATGTGACAGCCTGAGTGATAGGGACTTCATCCCTGATAAGCACCTGAGTGTGGTGTACATCCATGAAGACACCAAAGTCTACCCAGAGACTGCCGTGGACTTGGTCCCCAAACTCGGGGAGGTTTCATATGAAGTGGGGGTAGTGAAGACCCTGGTGCACCCCGTTATATTGGGTAATGACTTTCCCCGGTCTAAGGATCTCTGGGAGAAAAATGTTTCTGATGGACAGTGTGATGAAGCTCCTACTGAGGGTGCGCAGTCCCGAGGGGCGGAACACAATGCTAGTGGGCCGTTAAACTTATGTGATAATGATGATGACCATGATAATATTGATAATGATAATGATGATCATGATGAGGATGCTGATAATGATAGTGATGATACTGATGATGACCGTGATAAAGATGACATTTCTTTGCAGGTGATGTTGGGAGACGAGGATGGTGGTTCTCGGGAACCGAGTGCCCCTGACCTGCCTGGCTCCTGTGACAATTTTGGGAGTGAGCCGGTGCGAGACCCCACTCTTAAAACGGCACAGGAAAATGTAATTGTTCTGAATGAGGTTCCCCAAGAGCCTGGCTCTGAGGAGAGGTTTCCTCATGCTGCCATGAACAATAACCTATTGTATAGGGACACTGAAGTCCAGGGAGAGGTCGTAAGTCAGCTCCTGGTATCTGAGCTATATGGAAGTATAGTGCTGGGGTTATCACATAGTCACATACTTGAGGGACCACCTGAGGGAAACCAGGGACCAGATGGTGAAGTTAATGTTGTGGATGACATGTTAACTAAGGTTCCAGATCAAGATGTGAATGAGAATGAATTGTATAACCCTGACAGTGAGCCGGATGTGAATGAAAATGAAGTGTCTAACCCTGGAAGTGAGCCAGATGTGGCTGAGAAAAGGGGGTCAGACAGGGATAGTGGTGGTGATAGTGAGTCATCTGATGACAATAAAGCAACCAGTGCAAGTGAGGAAGGCATGGTAGCAGAGGAGATTGAGAGTCCTGAGAGGAAGGCTGAGGCTGACCTTGCAGTCGGACGGAGGATGGCATCTGAAGATGTTGTACCGTTGGCCGGTTCCCTGGCGAAGACTAAGGTGAAAGACAGGTCTCTGACACTGAACACAGCACAAGTGGATGCTGTTGAAAATGAGAAGTTATCAATGTATGGTGTGGATCTGCATCAGGCCAAGGACTCGGAAGGTGATGCTGCAGAGGTGGAGAAAGCCATGGAAGTGGTGGACACCAGGCCAGGTGCCTCACCAGAGGCTGATGTCTCAAGTGAAGCTGTGAGGAACAAGACTGAAGATGTGGGGAATGACTCTGCCCGGAATATGTTTCTGCCGGAGACAGCGGCGTGGACGGTGTACTGTCCGGATCCGTGGCTGCGACTCGCGAAGCTCGGGCCGGAAGTTTGGCGCCCGGTGCGCCATCGGAGTTCCCGAGCGACCCAAAGGATCTGGATAAATCCCAAGATGAGATTTTGAGACCTCGGGTTGGCCTTGGTGAGCTCAGGCGCATTTTCATGGAGTCTACACTTGAACCACGTCCCAGTGAGTGGGAGGGGCGATGTGTCGCTCCGCTGCCGATACACGGGAGCTCAGATGGGATGCAGAACGTGGTGGAAAAGAAGACTGATGGTAGGGCTTCTGAGCATGTCCTACCAGAAGAGCCTGAAAAAAGGGCCGAAGACGTAAAGGACGTCCAACAACTACAGGAGAAGATGCGTAGCCATGAGGATCTCCTGGAGAAAGAAGTAAGAGCTCTGAGTCTTATGCAAAGTGAGCCTGTACAAGAAGAGGATAAATTATGTGTACCGACCAAGAAAAACGATCAGCTCCCTCTACAGTGCCAATCGTTTGAACAGTGTGGCTCGGAATGGTCAGAGACCATAACAGAGGCGCTTGGGTTCTGTGAGATAGAATTTATGAATCAGCTGATATTTAAGAAAGTAGATGTGCTAAAGAAAGTTCAGGGGGAATTAGAGAAAACCCCTATACCTCCTGTGACAGTTGGTGACACAGGGTCAGTGCCCCAAAAACAGGAGGTACGAAAGTTTCTGAGGAAGAATCAGCAGAGCTGTTCTGACGTGCCTGGTCGTACTTATCTGGTGAGCCACTATACCGAGACTGAGGCTGGCACTAAAGTCAAGATGAAACCGTGCAGGATACCCGAGGCCCGCAGAGAGTATAGGCCTGGGAGGGTACAGGGTAGTGCGGATGCTTCAGATGAAGAGAAAACTGATGTTGGCTATGACAGTGGTGAGGATGAAGCTGATGAGGGCCATGACTGGTCCAGAGTTCACTGTCTCTGTTGGATTGTTGACCAGCCCTCCGGTCTGGATGACCAGCCCTCCGGTCTGGAGAAGAGGGAGGGGATATGTGAGACAGTGAAGGAATATGTGGTGAATGAGGTGTATATTTCACCTAAGTACCTTGCTGACTGGTATGAGCGAAATGTGTGGCTTTGTAAACCTGGTGGTAAAGAAAGGTCACTACACCTGCCATTCAGTACACGCTTGCAGCTCAGACCTGAATCCACTCAGGTGTTGATTAGGAAGCCAGAAGCAGGGTGGATTTGATTTAAATCAAACTGATTTAAATCACGATTTAAATCACGATTTAAATCACTAGTCAGTAAGGCTTGATTTAAATCAGTGATTTAAATCAAAGTTTCTACCTAAACTAGTTCTTGCTACTTTAACATGCAAGTAGATGAAGATTTTTAGAATCACTTTTTATATTACTTTTTTCTCCCCAGTTTAATGGGTTAATCATTCATATTTGGACACCACTGTTCTGTTGTACTTAGGAAGGAGAAAAATAATCCTGACCTGACTTGTCTGTCTGTGGCTATGCTGCAGTATTGTGCTCAAAGTTTCACTTTCATTTTCTTGTCTGCTTGCCCTTCCTCCTCCTCACACTTAAGGGCCCGTCTCACATAGCGATATCGCTACCGAGATCGGTGCTGAGTCACTAGTTTTGTGACGCAGCAGCGATCTCACCAGCGATATCGCTGTGTGTGACATTCAGCGACGATCAGCCCCCCTGCTGGGTATCGCTGATCGTCGCTGAAATGTCAGGACATTTTTTTGATCGCTGCTCTCCCGCTGACAGGCACGCATCGCTGCGTGTGACAGGCGGGAGAGCAGCGATCCGCTGGTATCCAAGGTACACAGCGGGTTTCCAGGCGCGGGGCTGTGCCTAGAAACCCGCTGTGTACCTTGGATACCAGCGCCCTGCATCAGGGCGCTGGTATCCAATGTACACTGCGGGTAACTAAGCGATGTTACCCGCAGTGTCGCTGTCCCAGATCGCTGCCTGAGCTGCCTGTTTGGCAGCTCAGCAGCGATCATGTAGCGATACACCAGCGATCCTGACAGGTGCATATCGTTGTCGGGATCGCTGGTGTATCGCTATGTGAGACCCAGCCTTTAGATTCACATTCTTCTTGTGTTGTGCAGATCTATTCCACTCCAAACAATCAGAAACATATTGTCTAACTTCTTGGACTTGGCACTGAAGGGTTGATTCTGTATTCATATAGGTTTGTAGAACAATAGGATTAAGGTCTTTTTCTCAACTCTGTTCATGTTGTAACATTTTTGCCGTGAAGAAGAGGCTGGGACCTCTGCGGAGTCAAATTCAGTTTTGAGAACTGCGTAAGTAAAGCGAGCGTCTGTGATAATATAGGAGAGAAACTGCCCACTGCCACTAATCCTACAGAAACCTCTGGAAGAGCATGGCATTGTGAATGTTACACATATACAGCCTTTATTCTACTGAGTTAAACAACTCAGCTTTATCTCATGATGGAAGAACCTTTGGATGGTAAAATATTTTTTCCTCAAAAAGCAGTTTATTGAAAAAAATCCGATTTAAATCAAAAAAATCTGATTTAAATCAAAAAAAATCTGATTTAAATCAAAAAAATCTGATTTAAATCAAAAAAATCTGATTTAAATCAAAAAAATCCGATTTTTTTGATTTTTTTAAAAAAATCATTGATTTTTATCCACCCTGGCCAGAAGTAGGTGCTTGGGAGCACAGTCAAAGAGCTCATTCAGTCTGGACAAGGGTCCAGGCACAGAAGGTGTCTCCAAGAGTGTGGGAGCTGTCTTTAGCCCGGACACAGGGAGGTGTCCTGGCACAAGGAAGCAGTCTCTAAGAGTGTGAGCTATCTCAGTCTGGGTTCAGGAAGTACCCCGGACACAGGAGTAGTCGCAGTGAGAATCCGTGCGAATAGCGACTGAATAGGAGGTGACCTCTCTCAAGTCTGGACATTGGAGTTGCCTTCAGACATAAAGAGGAGTGTCTGTGAAACTCCATACTGGTAACATATATCACATGTGTTGTTTTGGGCACAGACTGGTAGAGTCTGGGTCCCGGATAGAGAGGGCCATCTATCTAAGTGTAATTAGTGGCTAGACAAGCCCAGGTTTTCTGTTTATGATTTGTTTTTATCTGTGTGCTGTGGACTTTAATAAAACTGGTTGCGGCCAGTTTTCACCAAACTGCTGTCTGAATGAACTGTTTCCGTGCCATTCTGTCTACCCAGACAGCGATCCTAGAGCTAAACCCCCCGGAAAGGCTACAATAGTTAAGGTTGAGGGCTGGGCCACCAGCAGAAAGGCGGGAGGAACCTGCTGTCCCCGGTCAGAAGCTCGGGTACGTTAGCCCTGAGCAGAAGTACAGTAAGAGATGGGGCACTGCCAGACTCCCAGATGGGAGAGCTCTGTTGCCCCGGACTCCAAGGACTCCGAGGAGCTTGAAAGGACGCAAGTGGACTCAAGAGGGGTCCTAATGACTAAAAATGACTAAAGACCGCAACATGGGCCCCAGGACTCTGGAAGGGCACCCACTGAAGGGGTACTAAGCACCCAGATCCCAGCGCGTGAACTACTGTAAATCTTCGGCTCCTGCAGCTGCTGTGTGTGCGGCTTTGGAGAGAGTCAGGGAGAGATCAGAAATCCAGTGTTGTACTCTTTTACTTCTATTCCATCCCTGTTCATTAAAAGTTATTCCCTATTGGACAACAGTTGCCTTCTTGGACTCTCTAATTTACCTGGACTACCGTGGACAGAGAGAAAACAAGGTAAACTGTGGGAAAAGCTGTGTTGGTCCCATCTATTTATGTACAAGGGGCCGAGGGTGCTCGCTGACCGTTTGCTCAGTGGACTCTGTGAACTGTGCCTTTAAATAACTAGGCCACAACTACCCCCCTGGTTCCCCTTGTTACACCTGCTTTTATTGGAGAGATAAAACTCTACCACCATCTTTCTGTCTGTATCTGACCTTGCAATTTTAGGTTTTGAATATTTTAAATCCTGCTCTGTATAAATCCTAAGTGGCCCCCTCATACCTTATGACATTCCCGCTAATATACAGGATGCATCTGCCTAATTAGACGTTTTTCTGTGTACTTCCTTTAGAGGATACCCACAGCGAAAATATTCATTTTATTCTTGAGTACTTATCTTGGACAGGCTTGTGGTATTGTTCTATTTGTAGCTGGTATCTTCCTCATTGCACTAGCGCCCCACAATACATTCATTGACAATCACATTGAAACATAAAGCTATAAAAAGGTAGCATTAGAAGAGGAACTAAAAATTGTGCAACCTCTTGGCTTAATATCATTAACTACTAGTTCTCGCATTGAAGTCTACAGTTTGTACCCGTCTTCGTCACCTAGTAATTGAATTTTAATACAATTTGTTGCTAAAGGCAGAATTTCTTAAAAAAAATTGTTTTTATTTCTTGGCAGATGACTGTGCGTCAGAGGAACATGTGACAGTTAATGATTTTGAAGCAGCTGATTTTGGTATCACACCATACATATATGAAGAGCATGACATTATTCCAGATAAACCTCCAGCCCGTCACAGCAAAAATCTATCAGCTATTCCTTATCAACAGGTTCCATCTTCTGATTTATTACTGACTGACAAGCAAAATAAAAACAACAAAAAGGATGCTGAACATAAAAAAGCTCATACAGGGAAGAAGCTACTTTCATGTTCAGAATGTGGAAAATGTTTTACCAGTAAATCATATATTACTATACATCAGAGAACTCACACAGGGGAGAAGCTACTTTCATGTTCAGAATGTGGGAAATGTTTTACCAAGAAATCATATCTTACTATACATCAAGAGTCAATTCCACACAGAGGGAGAAGCCATTTTCATGTCCAGAATGTGGGAAATGTTTTACCTAGAAAGCCAAGTCTTACTGTACATCAGAGAATTCACACAGGGGAAAGCCATTTTCATGTGCAGAATGTGGGAAAAGTTTTACATAGAAAACAAGTCTTACTGCACATCAGAGAATTCACACAGGGAGAAGCCATTTCATGTGCAGAATGTGGAATGTTTACAAAAACAAATCTTAGCACATCAGAAATTCACACAGGGGAGAAGCCATTTTCATGTGCAGAATGTGGGAAATGTTTTACTGAGAAACCGAGTCTTACTGTACATCAGAGAAATCACACAGGTGAAAACCTATTTTCATGTGCAGAATGTGGGAAATGTTTTACAAGTAAATCATATATTACTATACATCAGAGAATTCACACAGGGGAAAAGCCATTTTCATGTGCAGAATGTGGGAAATGTTTTACTGAGAAATCGAAACTTACTGTACATCAGAGAAGTCACACAGGGAAGAAGCCATTTTCATGTGCAGAATGTGGGAAATATTTTACCCAGAAAACAAGTCTTACTGCACATCAGAGAATTCACACAGGGGAAAAGCCATTTTCATGTGCAGAATGTGGGAAATGTTTTACTGAGAAATCGAAACTTACTGTACATCAGAGAAGTCACACAGGGGAGAAGCCATTTTCATGTGCAGAATGTGGGAAATGTTTTACCCAGAAAACAAGTCTTACTGTACATCAGAGAAGTCACACAGGGGAGAAGCCATTTTCATGTGCAGAATGTGGGAAATGTTTTACTTGCAAAGGGGAGCTCATGAGACATAAAATCACTCACATGGAGGAGAAGCCATTTTCATGTCCAGAATGTGGGAAAGGTTTTACCATGAAAGCAAATCTTACGTTACATCAGAGAATTCACACAGGGGAGAAGCCATTTTCATGTGCAGAATGTGGGAAATGTTTTACTTGCAAAGGGGAGCTCATAAGACATAAAATCACTCACATGGAGGAGAAGCCATTTTCATGTCCAGAATGTGGGAAATGTTTTACCCACAAAGCATATCTTACTGCACATCAGAGAATTCACACTGGGGAGAAGCCATTTTTATGTCCAGAATGTGGGAAATGTTTTACCCAGAAAGCAAGTCTTACTGCACATCTGAGAAGTCACACAGGAGAGAAGCCATTTTTATGTCAAGAATGTGGGAAATGTTTTATTAGCAAAGGAGAACTCTGTAAACATAAAATCACTCACACAGGGGAGAAACCATTTTCATGTTCAGAATGTGGAAAATATTTTACCTCCAAAACAAATCTTGCTGCACATAAGAAAACTCACACAGGAGAGAAGCCATTTTCATGTCCTGAATGTGGGAATTGTTCTTGTAAATCTACTCTTTTCATAAATCAATGAATACACACAGAGGAGAAGCCATTTTCATATTGAGAATTGGAAAATGTTTAATAAAGAAATTTATATTTTCTTACACATAAGAGAAATTACACAGAGAAGTAGCCACTTGATAATTTCTATTTCTATTTCATCTTGTATATAGAATACTTTATTTTTTTGTAAACAATATAACTGCATCTTAAAGAGGTTGACAAGCACTTCTCTTGTATACATGATCGGGACAGTTGCTGAGGCAAACATCAGACAAGTATCTAATAATTATGGTGTCTTATTAATCAGATGAGACCAACTGTCCTAATTAAGTTCAACAGCATCTATCCGCACCTTTTACCAGACTACATAGAAGAGAGAGGTGTCGGACCGCCCCTTTAAAACTAGTAACCAAGGATTAATAAACTGCTTTTAATACTAATATCCATCTTTTTGTATCTATTGTTTGTATTGTCTATGAGTTAAGATATTGCCGTAGGACCTGTGTAGTGGAGGGACAGCTGGTATGGTTTGTATAGAAGTATTGAAGGCATTATTACATTAAGGATCTCAGGTTTAAGACACTTTTCAATTTTTTAAATTATCCTTTTATAGGAACCAAGTATAAATACCCAGATTTGCATTGCTCTATAAGATTTTCAGAGGACCTTTCACCAGTTTAGGCATTTTAACTGGCCACATCATGGAATGTTGACTGCAGATCTGAGTAAAACTTTGCTTTTATTGTTTAATTTTTCCCCTCCGTTTCAGAGATATTAGCTTGTAAAGCTTAGGCCAATATTTATGTTATAGTTGAACTGGGTGCTGCGAGAGATTTATCTCTGGGGACTTGTACTTCTCATTAATGGGGTTAACAATCTTAAGTAGGCATCATGCAGGAGAAAAAAAGAATACACCGTCCTTTCATCACTGATGTCTACAGCTACTATTTAGAGATACTGCAGAGCTATGTATCATTATAAACTCTTCTAGATCTTATCGAACATCAGTCAGTGTGGGGGGAGGATTAGAACTGAGAGCATTGTGAGATAAGATCTGGAAGTGTTTGATACTGTTTTGTCTCACATGGTGAGGTGGATCCTCCAAGCCCTAGGACCGGGAGGCACGGGCATGTGGGAAACAGGTACTGGAAGCACTGGAGACTACTGGCAGACAGTGCATCAGGAGGCAGATAACGGATGCATTAAAAGCTGCAGGACACATATGACGAAGATGAAGGAGTGCCTGGTAACACATACCAGAAAAGGCACCATTTACCCTCAGACACGCTTCCTATTTTCAACAATTGAACCTGTCACATTTTTCTCCAGCAACAGTATGAATAAGACTCTGGCAGGGTCAAAATGTTAAAAGTTTTTTGTTTCTATTTTTAGGTCGATTAATTTCCTGCACCTTCTTCCATATCCGTGCTATTGTCTTATTTGTATATGTGAAATAAACTTTCTGCAAATGTTCATCAAGAGTGCGGTGATTCATTACTACTCCATGACAGGTGTGTAACTGTACCCCTCTCCCCTCTTACGGCATCTTCCAAATGAGTCCATAGCAGCCAAAAGAGGATGAAATCAAATTGTGAGAAATAGCGACCATCGAGCTTGTCGGGGATTAAGCCTACAAGCAGAATGAAGATACTCCAGGTTTTTGTGGTGTAGATAGTGACTGGGAAATTAGCTCGTTCAAGAAGATGTCGCCAATCCTTAGTACCCAATTTTATGAATAAGAAAGAATTCATGGTCACCAATGGAATAATTCTATTCTTCTGGAGAAAATTTTGTGGAGAATAATCCACAGGTATGATTTCTTGCTCTAGAGATATTTTTAGAGAGAAGTGCTTTTACTCCAATAGTGGAGACATCCACTTCAAGGAAGAAAGGTCTGTCCACATCAGGATGGGTCAGGACAGGAGCAGTGTAGAAACCAGTCTAGAAAGTTCTAGAAAGGTTTGAAAGGGAATGGCAATTCTTGTTGCTCAAACAGACATTTCTTCTACTTGGCATAGAGGAGGTTTTGTCGTAATTGAATGAAAAGGACATGAAGGCAATTAGAATCCAAGTCTCTGGTGAAGATTAGGATGTTGTACAGACAACTAAGATATATTGATGAATAATAGTAAATGTCCACAATCCACACTAATTCATTCTGATGAATAGCACGTCTATATTGCCTTAGATTCACATACAAAAATATTTGCCATAGAGACCACGAATGGGTACCTATGAGCAAAAAATTTTGAAGTGGCAAGTAAAATTAAAAAATTAATATATTTTATTTCATCAATTAAAAAGTTATAGATGCTGGGAAAAATCGTATGCTAGAAAAACTCATAAATAGCAGCAAGGATATCGATTATATTATGTTAATAATAGTTAATCATCAGGTGGCATTTTAGTAATAGAGACTGAATTGCGCAAGCTTAAATAGAAAAACTATCAGTTATATAAAGCTCATAGATTTCTTGTCACTGTTGGCAACAAAAATAAGGCATTATCAACGTTAAAAAAAAACTAAATAAATAGTGCCGCCACAGTGAAAGAAGAATCACAAAAAGCACTTTACAAGGAAAAAACTCTTTTGCATACCCATGGATGTAATATTTACAATCAGACACTAGGTGGCGCTCAATCACCACCGTGAAAAGTGCATGCGCATTAGACAAAAAACTATCAGAGTTTGCAAGTACAGGCTGGTATAAAGAAAGTATCAGAGACCTGCTCTTATCTTAAAAGATATCCGGCACATATAAGAGAGTGAAACCCCATGTCAGATACACCTTAGCAGGTTCACACTTAGCACATGTGACAGACGTGACATAGTCTGGAGACGCCATGGAGAGCGATCTGCTGCCTGCAACATCCTTCAGCATGACCGGTTTGGCAGTGGGTTAGTAATGGTGTGGGGTGGCATTTCTTTGGAGGGCCACACAGCCCTCCATGTGCTCGCCAGAGGTAGCCTGACTGCCATTAGGTACCAATATAAGATCCTCAGACCCTTTGTGAGACCATATACTGGTGCAGTTGGCCCTGGGTTCCTCCTAATGCAGGACAATGCCAATCCTCATGTGGCTGGAGTGTGCCATAAGTTCCTGCAAGATGAAGGCATTGAAGCTATGGACTGGCCTGCCTGTTTCCCAGACCTGAATCCGATTGAGCACATCTGTGACAGCATGTCTCGCTCCATCCACCAACGTCACGTTGCACCACAGACTGTCCAGGAGTTGACAGATACTTTAGTCCAGGTCAGTAGAACATCCGCAACCTCATCAGGAGCATGCCCAGGAGTTGTAGGGAGGTCATACAGGCACGTGGAGGCCACACACAATACTGCGCATCATTTTGACTTGTTTCCACTTTAATTTTGGGGGTCTCTCCAAATCCAGGCCTCCATTGGTTCAAAAATTTGATTTCCATTGATGATTTTTGTGTGATTATGTTGACAGCACATTCAACTTTGTACAGAACAAAGTATTCAATGAGAATATTTTATTTATTTAGATCTAGGATGTGTTATTTGAGTGTTCCCTTTATTTTTTGAGCAGTATATATATGTATATATAAAAGAGAGAGAGACTTATATACACACATATATAAATGTTGAATTAATCACCTTACACCACTGGGCCAGGGTAGGGGGCAGCTATAGATCCATCTAATCTAGTACAACATTTCACATATCAATATATCAGTATGATGAAGCCACTTTTCATGACCAAGAAGACCAAACAGGCTTGTCTCAGGACTAACTAGGACGCGAGGTCGGACCACCTTAGACAGGTCCGTCATTTTTCAGTCTAAAAGGTATATATTTTAATATCAATAATAATATCACATTCAGGAGCAGTTTGACATTTTTTAGAAAAACACAAGAGTAATTTGGATAGCTTCAGGTTGAAGAAAGTAACTAAGCCGAGTCGAGGTGGTAGCTGGTTGTCTTTCCCACATTATACTAATGGTTTGTGTTTGGTCATCACTACCTTAGATCTAATCCTTATAAACAGGGAAGAAATGGTTGAGGAGGTAAGAGTGGCTGGGACCCTAGGAGGTAGTGACCATGCTATTTTAGAATTTTGGATAACAAGAGGAGGAAGACCTGTGAAGACTCAGACGTCAAGGTTAGATTTCAGAAAGGCAGATTTTAAGGGACTCAGAAAGAGAATTGGAGGGATCCAATGGCTGGATAGCCTTAAGGACAAAATTATCCAGGAAGGATGGAAAATCTTGAAAAATGAGATTCTCAAAGCACAATTGTTAACAATTCCGAAAAGAGTGAAGAATGGGAAGCATTTAAGGAAACCAGGATGGATGAACACAGAACTTAAACACATGCTAAAAAGGAAGAAAGAAATGTTTATCAAATGGAAAGAGGGAGGCATATCTAAAGAAGAATATAATGCCGTCTGCAGAACCTGCAAGGCACAAATCAGATTATCTAAAGCTGACAATGAATTAAGGCTTGCAAGTGACATCAAAAGCAACAAAAAGGATTTTGGGGATACGTCAAAAGTAAAAGAAAAGTCAAAGATGCTATAGGATTTTTACAGGATGAAAATGATGAAATGGTAAGACAGGATGTTGAGAAGGCTGAACTGTTAAATTCCTATTTTACATCTGTTTTCTCTCAGAAAGGAAATGTAACATCAACTGATCTTCACTGTCCTATTAAAGGAATAGAAGAATCCAGGATATCTATAAACAGAAAGACAGTGAGGAAACACTTAGCTGACCTAAATGAATTCAAGTCTCCAGGACCAGATGAATTACACCCCAGAATACTGAAGGAGATAGCAGAAGAAATTCTTGAACCACTGTCCATAATCTTTGAAAATTCTTGGAGAACAGGAGAAGTCCCAGAAGACTGGAGAAGAGCAAATGTTGTTCCTATCTTCAAAAAGGGGAAGAAGGTGGACCCAGGGAACTACAGGCCGGTGAGTCTGACTTCTATACCAGGAAAGATCTTTGAACAAATTATTAAAGAACATGTATGCAAGTACCTGGATAAGAATGAAGTGATTAAACAGTGTCAACATGGGTTTGTAACTAATAAGTCTTGTCAGACTAACTTAATTTCCTTCTATGACAGAATCACTGACTGAGTGGATCAGGGAAATGCTGTAGATATAGAATATCTTGACTTCAGCAAAGCATTTGACAAAGTATCTCACACAATTCTTATTGAAAAAATGACTAAGTATGGAATGGACAAGGCAACTGTTAGGTGGATTCATAACTGGCCTAGTGATCGGACCCAAAGAGTGGTCGTAAATGGCTGCACATCCAGTTGGAAGAATGTATCAAGTGGGGTACCACAAGGCTCTGTTTTGGGCCCTGTATTCTTCAACATCTTTATCAATGATTTAGATGAAGGAATTAAGGGTAAACTGATCACAAAGCTAGGAGAGGTAGCTAATACTAGAGAAGAGAGAGAGAGGACTCAAAAAGATATAAACTGGAGCAGTGGGCAGCAACTAACAGAATGGATTTTAACAGGGAAAAATGCAAAGTACTACATCTGGGCAATAAAGATGAAAAAAGCATATACAAAATGGGAGGAATAGGGCTAAGTAACAGCACATGTGAAAAAGACTTGGATATACTAATTGATCACAGACTGAACATGAGTCAACAGTGTGATGCAGCAGCAAATAAAGGCAAATGCAATTCTAGGATGTATCAACAGAAGCATACAGTCTAGATCACGTGAGGTCATTATTGCTGTAGCATCGGTGTCCCTGCCCTCTGCTAGGCAGGGACGCTGTTCCCCTCACCCCTCTGCTCCGGGTCCGTCTTCCTCCTCCCGCTCTGCTGGTGGCGCGTGCTCCTTTCCGGCCACTGTGCTTAGGGCGCGCGCGCTTCCCTCTTATAGGGGCCGCGCGCGTCCTCCTAAGTAGTCCCCGGCCAATGGCCGGAGGACTTCACCATATATAAGGCACCTCCTCCAAAATGGAGGTGCCTGAGCAATGTTGTTGCACTGTTCACTACTCTGCTTCAGCCCACAGGTCCCGTTGTCAGTTACCTGCCAGATTCCTGCCTGATATTCCATTCACCTGTTACCAGTCTGCTAGCCTACCTGGAGGCTCCGCCGTCCGACAGTCTGCCTACCATCACCTGCCAGTCTGTCTATGGACCAGCCTGCCCGCTCACCTGGGAGCAGCGCTCACCTGTTACCAGCCTGCTAGCCTACCTGGAGGCTCCGCCGTCCGACAGTCTGCCTACCATCACCTGCCAGTCTGTCTATGGACCAGCCTGCCCGCTCACCTGGGAGCGCTCATCTGTTGCCCGCCTGCTAGCCTACCTGGAGGCTCTGCCGTCACGTTCGGTGACCACCGGCTATTCCAGAGACTCTCGCCTGCTCACCTGGGAGCGCTCATCTTCTATCTGCCTGCTAGCCTACCGGGAGGCTCAGCCATCACAGGTCGTATCTGCTCGTTCATCCAGAGACTGCCCCGGTCACTTGCCGTGACTTTCTGCCCGTTCTTCCAGAGACTGCCCGGTCACTTGCCGTGACTTTCTGCCCGTTCTTCCAGAGACTGCCCCGGTCACTTGCCGTGACTTTCTGCCCGTTCTTCCAGAGACTGCCCCGGTCACTTGCCGTGACCTCCGGCCCGTTCATCCAGAGACTGCCCCGGTTTCCTGCTGTGACTGCCTGCCCGTCCACCCTGGTAGCCACCCGCTCCCTTACAAGGACCGCCCCCTTGTATCGTAGCTCAGAGGTTCCGCCCCCGGACCCGTTACAGTTTGCTCGGGCCATGGAACCCGGTGGTACCCATACTCCCTCGCTCTCTGACCTGTGTCATGAACTGTCTCGTCAGAGGTCTCAACAGGAGTCCATCCTGGGTCACCTGCGGAATGTCAATTCCCGCCTGGACACTCTGACTGCTTCACCAGCAACCACCGCTGGCGCCATGACTCGCAATCCGGCAGTTCCGCTGTTCACCAATTCCGTGGTTTCCGTTCCCGGACCTCGACTGTCAGCTCCTCCTCGTTTTGGAGGTGACCCTGCTCTGGCTCGGGGTTTCATTAACCAGTGCACCCTGCACTTTGAACTCCTGTCCCATCAGTTTAACTCCGACCGGGCCAAAATTGCCTTCATCATGTCCCATCTCCCCGGGGAGGCTCTGGCCTGGCTAAATCCTCTTTGGGAGAGAGAAGACCCTCTGGTATCCGACCTGCCTGCCTTTCTCTCGGCTTTCCGGAGGGTATTCGACGAACCCGGACGGAGGACCTCCTCCGCATCATCTCTGCTACGCCTCCGTCAGGGAAGTCTCACCGTGGGTCAATATGCCATACGGTTCCGTACCCTTGCCTCGGAGCTGGCCTGGGATAACGACGCTCTAATATCTGTCTTCTGGGAGGGTCTGTCCGGTCGTATTAAAGATGAATTTGCCAGTCGGGACATTCCTACCTCTCTCGATGACCTAATAACTCTTGCCAATCGAATTGATCTACGGTTCCAAGAGCGCGCCAAAGAGGTCACCCGTGAGAGAAAGTTTTCTCGTCTAGCTCCTACTTTTCAGAAACCCGTAACTCCCTCCGTTTCTCCCCAGGTACACACTTCTGAGCCTATGCAGGTCGACCAGACCAAGATGGTCAAAGGCCGTCAGGACTTACGCCGTGCCGAGGGGAGTTGCTTCTACTGTGGCAGTAAGGAGCACCTGATCCGTACCTGTCCGGAGAGGCCGGGAAACGCCTGTGTCTAGGTTCGCTCGGAGAGGTCAACCTAGACAAAGATAAATCCTCTCCATTTCTGCTGCTGTCAGTCTCAATTCTCCTCGGGGAGAACCGTTATTTCGAACTAGCCCAACTTGACTCTGGAGCAGCCGGGAATCTTGTTTCACAGGCTCTGGTAGAAAAATACCGCATTCCTACCAAACCTCTGGTTGTACCAGTATCTGTCGCTGCTGTGGATGGGGGTCTCTTACCACGTCCCATCCAACTTATCACCGAATCCATAACTCTGCAAGTGGGTATGCTGCATTCTGAGAGCATCTCTTTTCATGTTCTGCCTGGACTCTCTCACGCTTTCTTACTAGGTCTACCTTGGCTCCAAAAGCATGCACCCATGCTCGACTGGCAGACTGGAGAGATCCTTCGCTGGGGACAAGACTGTCATAAAACGTGTTTGGTTCCTGTTCATCCGTCCGTCCTTCTCCTTCACCAACTAACCTACCTGGGCTCCCGATTCCATATTGGTCATTCGCTGATGTCTTTAATAAAAAGGAGGCAGAGACATTACCCCCTCACAGACCTTATGATTGCCCTATCGACCTGCTACCCGGTACTACGCCTCCCCGTGGGCGTATTTACCCATTGTCTGCTGCTGAGACCAGGTCGATGTCCGAATATATCGAGGAGAATTTGGCCAAGGGATTCATCCGGAAATCTACCTCCCCAGCGGGAGCAGGCTTCTTCTTCGTAAAAAAGAAAGACGGCTCTCTCCGTCCCTGTATAGACTACAGAGGTTTTAACCTGATCACGGTGAAGAATAAGTACCCCCTTCCGCTCATTCCAGAATTGTTTGATCGTCTGAGGGGTGCTAGAATCTTCACCAAACTGGATCTTCGTGGGGCATATAACCTAGTCCGTATCCGTCGGGGAGATGAATGGAAGACGGCATTCAACACCCGGGACGGCCACTACGAGTATTTGGTGATGCCCTTTGGTCTCTGTAACGCTCCGGCAGTCTTTCAAGAGTTGGTCAATGACATCTTCCGGGACCTTCTCTACTCCTGCGTAGTGGTGTACCTGGACGACATCTTGGTCTTCTCTCCGGATCTCCAGTCTCACCGGAGGGACGTTCGTCAGGTTCTGCTCAGGCTCAGGCAGAATCACCTCTTCGCTAAATATGAGAAGTGCCTCTTTGAGCAGACTTCGCTTCCGTTTTTGGGCTACATCATTTCTCAGACAGGTCTACGAATGGATCCGGAGAAACTATCTGCCATCGAGAAATGGCCCCGACCGGAGGGATTGAAGGCCATTCAGCAGTTCCTGGGCTTCGCCAATTATTACCGCCTCTTCATACCGCACTTCTCTTCCCGGACTGCTCCAATCTCCGCGCTCACCCGCAAGGACGCTAACCCCAAACAGTGGACGCCCGAAGCAGAGGAGGCCTTTCTTTCCTTAAAACAAGCCTTCTCTTCCGCTCCGGTGCTGCATCGCCCGGACGGCAACAAGCAGTTCTTCTTGGAGGTTGACGCTTCCTCCTCTGGAGCCGGAGCAGTACTTACTCAAAAATCTTCTTCCGGGAGGATGGTAACTTGCGGCTTTTTCTCTAAACTCTTCTCCTCTTCCGAGTGCAATTATTCCATAGGAGACCGAGAGCTATTGGCCATCAAGCTGGCATTAGAAGAGTGGCGTTACCTACTCGAGGGGGCTCTTCATCCGGTAATCATTTACACTGATCACAAAAACTTGGCTTACCTCCAGCATGCTCAGAGACTTAACCCTCGCCAAGCCCGGTGGTCCTTGTTTTTTGCTCGCTTTGATTTTCTTCTACATTTTCACCCGGCAGACAAGAACATCAAGGCGGACGCCTTGTCTCGATCCTTCCTGGTGTCGGATCTCGAGGAGGAACCTAAACATATCATCGATCCCGCCAGAGTGATGCAGGTGGCTCCCGTGAGTCTAAATTGTCTCCCTCCTGGTAAGACGTTCGTATCGGTACCCGATCGAGAGAGGATCCTACATTGGGGTCATTCGTCTAAACTAGCTGGCCACGCCGGTCAGAAAAAGACCATCCAGCTTATTACCCGGCATTACTGGTGGCCTACCCTGCACAAGGACGAAAAAGACTTTGTTTCTGCCTGTGCCTCCTGTGCCCGCAACAAAGTTCCGAGACACCTGCCTGCCGGCCGCCTCCTGCCGCTTCCGGTACCCGCTGCCCCCTGGCAGCATATAGCCATGGACTTCATAACTGACCTCCCCGTCTCTGCTGGTTGTACGGTCATTTGGGTGGTCGTTGACCGTTTCTCCAAGATGGCTCACTTTATTCCCCTGCCAGGTCTTCCGTCAGCACCCGAACTGGCTAAAGACTTTATCCGCCACATCTTCCATCTTCATGGCCTGCCTCGTCACATTGTGTCGGATCGTGGGGTACAGTTCACCTCACGTTTCTGGAGAGCCACTTGTAAGTTGCTGGACGTCTCCCTGGATTTCTCCTCCGCTTACCACCCACAGTCCAATGGTCAAGTGGAGCGGATCAATCAGATTCTGACCAGTTACCTCCGGCACTTCGTTAATGCCCACCATTCTGACTGTGTGAATCTCCTGCCATGGGCCGAATTTTCTTACAACAATCACGAGAGCGAGTCTTCCTCCAAATCTCCGTTTTTTGTAGTCTTCGGTCAGCATCCTCGGATCCCTGTTCCCGTCTCCACCTCTGTGGACAATCCAGCTCCGGAATCTCTTGTTAACAAATTTTCCACCATATGGGAGAGTACCCGGTCCGCACTCATTCTGTCATCCGAGCGCATGAAGAAACATGCTGACAAGAAACGTCTGGATCCTCCTCAATTCCGTCCTGGGGACAAGGTCTGGCTCTCGTCCAAGTATGTCCGGCTCAAGATTCCTTCCTACAAGTTAGGCCCTCGGTTCATCGGTCCCCTGGAGGTCATCAGTCAGATCAACCCGGTGGCCTATAAATTGAAACTCCCGGCCAATTTGCGGATTCCTAACTCCTTCCATGTATCTCTCCTCAAACCGGTGGTACTTAACTCTTTTGTCAAGCCTACAGGTACGCTTCCTGCTCCAGTTTCTGCTGAAAACGAATTTGAGGTAGAGAACATTCTGGCCACCAAAAGGGTAAGGAGAAAGACCTATTTTTTGGTGGATTGGAAGGGGTTTGGTCCTGAGGAGAGAACGTGGGAGCCTCGGGAGAACATCCATGCCCCTCTCATCTTAGCTAAATTTCTCTCTGGCCTAAAAAAGGGGGGGCCTAAAGAGGGGGGTACTGTAGCGTCGGCGTCCCTGCCCTCTGCTAGGCAGGGACGCTGTTCCCCTCGCCCCTCTGCTCCGGGTCCGTCTTCCTCCTCCCGCTCTGCTGGTGGCGCGCGCTCCTTTCCGGCCACTGTGCTTAGGGCGCGCGCGCTTCCCTCTTATAGGGGCCGCGCGCGTCCTCCTAAGTAGTCCCCGGCCAATGGCCGGAGGACTTCACCATATATAAGGCACCTCCTCCAAAATGGAGGTGCCTGAGCAATGTTGTTGCACTGTTCACTACTCTGCTTCAGCCCACAGGTCCCGTTGTCAGTTACCTGCCAGATTCCTGCCTGATATTCCATTCACCTGTTACCAGTCTGCTAGCCTACCTGGAGGCTCCGCCGTCCGACAGTCTGCCTACCATCACCTGCCAGTCTGTCTATGGACCAGCCTGCCCGCTCACCTGGGAGCAGCGCTCACCTGTTACCAGCCTGCTAGCCTACCTGGAGGCTCCGCTGTCCGACAGTCTGCCTACCATCACCTGCCAGTCTGTCTATGGACCAGCCTGCCCGCTCACCTGGGAGCGCTCATCTGTTGCCCGCCTGCTAGCCTACCTGGAGGCTCTGCCGTCACGTTCGGTGACCACCGGCTATTCCAGAGACTCTCGCCTGCTCACCTGGGAGCGCTCATCTTCTATCTGCCTGCTAGCCTACCGGGAGGCTCAGCCATCACAGGTCGTATCTGCTCGTTCATCCAGAGACTGCCCCGGTCACTTGCCGTGACTTTCTGCCCGTTCTTCCAGAGACTGCCCCGGTCACTTGCCGTGACTTTCTGCCCGTTCTTCCAGAGACTGCCCCGGTCACTTGCCGTGACTTTCTGCCCGTTCTTCCAGAGACTGCCCCGGTCACTTGCCGTGACCTCCGGCCCGTTCATCCAGAGACTGCCCCGGTTTCCTGCTGTGACTGCCTGCCCGTCCACCCTGGTAGCCACCCGCTCCCTTACAAGGACCGCCCCCTTGTATCGTAGCTCAGAGGTTCCGCCCCCCGGACCCGTTACAGTTTGCTCGGGCCATGGAACCCGGTGGTACCCATACTCCCTCGCTCTCTGACCTGTGTCATGAACTGTCTCGTCAGAGGTCTCAACAGGAGTCCATCCTGGGTCACCTGCGGAATGTCAATTCCCGCCTGGACACTCTGACTGCTTCACCAGCAACCACCGCTGGCGCCATGACTCGCAATCCGGCAGTTCCGCTGTTCACCAATTCCGTGGTTTCCGTTCCCGGACCTCGACTGTCAGCTCCTCCTCGTTTTGGAGGTGACCCTGCTCTGGCTCGGGGTTTCATTAACCAGTGCACCCTGCACTTTGAACTCCTGTCCCATCAGTTTAACTCCGACCGGGCCAAAATTGCCTTCATCATGTCCCATCTCACCGGGGAGGCTCTGGCCTGGCTAAATCCTCTTTGGGAGAGAGAAGACCCTCTGGTATCCGACCTGCCTGCCTTTCTCTCGGCTTTCCGGAGGGTATTCGACGAACCCGGACGGAGGACCTCCTCCGCATCATCTCTGCTACGCCTCCGTCAGGGAAGTCTCACCGTGGGTCAATATGCCATACGGTTCCGTACCCTTGCCTCGGAGCTGGCCTGGGATAACGACGCTCTAATATCTGTCTTCTGGGAGGGTCTGTCCGGTCGTATTAAAGATGAATTTGCCAGTCGGGACATTCCTACCTCTCTCGATGACCTAATAACTCTTGCCAATCGAATTGATCTACGGTTCCAAGAGCGCGCCAAAGAGGTCACCCGTGAGAGAAAGTTTTCTCGTCTAGCTCCTACTTTTCAGAAACCCGTAACTCCCTCCGTTTCTCCCCAGGTACACACTTCTGAGCCTATGCAGGTCGACCAGACCAAGATGGTCAAAGGCCGTCAGGACTTACGCCGTGCCGAGGGGAGTTGCTTCTACTGTGGCAGTAAGGAGCACCTGATCCGTACCTGTCCGGAGAGGCCGGGAAACGCCTGTGTCTAGGTTCGCTCGGAGAGGTCAACCTAGACAAAGATAAATCCTCTCCATTTCTGCTGCTGTCAGTCTCAATTCTCCTCGGGGAGAACCGTTATTTCGAACTAGCCCAACTTGACTCTGGAGCAGCCGGGAATCTTGTTTCACAGGCTCTGGTAGAAAAATACCGCATTCCTACCAAACCTCTGGTTGTACCAGTATCTGTCGCTGCTGTGGATGGGGGTCTCTTACCACGTCCCATCCAACTTATCACCGAATCCATAACTCTGCAAGTGGGTATGCTGCATTCTGAGAGCATCTCTTTTCATGTTCTGCCTGGACTCTCTCACGCTTTCTTACTAGGTCTACCTTGGCTCCAAAAGCATGCACCCATGCTCGACTGGCAGACTGGAGAGATCCTTCGCTGGGGACAAGACTGTCATAAAACGTGTTTGGTTCCTGTTCATCCCGTCCGTCCTTCTCCTTCACCAACTAACCTACCTGGGCTCCCGATTCCATATTGGTCATTCGCTGATGTCTTTAATAAAAAGGAGGCAGAGACATTACCCCCTCACAGACCTTATGATTGCCCTATCGACCTGCTACCCGGTACTACGCCTCCCCGTGGGCGTATTTACCCATTGTCTGCTGCTGAGACCAGGTCGATGTCCGAATATATCGAGGAGAATTTGGCCAAGGGATTCATCTGGAAATCTACCTCCCCAGCGGGAGCAGGCTTCTTCTTCGTAAAAAAAGAAAGACGGCTCTCTCCGTCCCTGTATAGACTACAGAGGTTTTAACCTGATCACGGTGAAGAATAAGTACCCCCTTCCGCTCATTCCAGAATTGTTTGATCGTCTGAGGGGTGCTAGAATCTTCACCAAACTGGATCTTCGTGGGGCATATAACCTAGTCCGTATCCGTCGGGGAGATGAATGGAAGACGGCATTCAACACCCGGGACGGCCACTACGAGTATTTGGTGATGCCCTTTGGTCTCTGTAACGCTCCGGCAGTCTTTCAAGAGTTGGTCAATGACATCTTCCGGGACCTTCTCTACTCCTGCGTAGTGGTGTACCTGGACGACATCTTGGTCTTCTCTCCGGATCTCCAGTCTCACCGGAGGGACGTTCGTCAGGTTCTGCTCAGGCTCAGGCAGAATCACCTCTTCGCTAAATATGAGAAGTGCCTCTTTGAGCAGACTTCGCTTCCGTTTTTGGGCTACATCATTTCTCAGACAGGTCTACGAATGGATCCGGAGAAACTATCTGCCATCGAGAAATGGCCCCGACCGGAGGGATTGAAGGCCATTCAGCAGTTCCTGGGCTTCGCCAATTATTACCGCCTCTTCATACCGCACTTCTCTTCCCGGACTGCTCCAATCTCCGCGCTCACCCGCAAGGACGCTAACCCCAAACAGTGGACGCCCGAAGCAGAGGAGGCCTTTCTTTCCTTAAAACAAGCCTTCTCTTCCGCTCCGGTGCTGCATCGCCCGGACGGCAACAAGCAGTTCTTCTTGGAGGTTGACGCTTCCTCCTCTGGAGCCGGAGCAGTACTTACTCAAAAATCTTCTTCCGGGAGGATGGTAACTTGCGGCTTTTTCTCTAAACTCTTCTCCTCTTCCGAGTGCAATTATTCCATAGGAGACCGAGAGCTATTGGCCATCAAGCTGGCATTAGAAGAGTGGCGTTACCTACTCGAGGGGGCTCTTCATCCGGTAATCATTTACACTGATCACAAAAACTTGGCTTACCTCCAGCATGCTCAGAGACTTAACCCTCGCCAAGCCCGGTGGTCCTTGTTTTTTGCTCGCTTTGATTTTCTTCTACATTTTCACCCGGCAGACAAGAACATCAAGGCGGACGCCTTGTCTCGATCCTTCCTGGTGTCGGATCTCGAGGAGGAACCTAAACATATCATCGATCCCGCCAGAGTGATGCAGGTGGCTCCCGTGAGTCTAAATTGTCTCCCTCCTGGTAAGACGTTCGTATCGGTACCCGATCGAGAGAGGATCCTACATTGGGGTCATTCGTCTAAACTAGCTGGCCACGCCGGTCAGAAAAAGACCATCCAGCTTATTACCCGGCATTACTGGTGGCCTACCCTGCACAAGGACGAAAAAGACTTTGTTTCTGCCTGTGCCTCCTGTGCCCGCAACAAAGTTCCGAGACACCTGCCTGCCGGCCGCCTCCTGCCGCTTCCGGTACCCGCTGCCCCCTGGCAGCATATAGCCATGGACTTCATAACTGACCTCCCCGTCTCTGCTGGTTGTACGGTCATTTGGGTGGTCGTTGACCGTTTCTCCAAGATGGCTCACTTTATTCCCCTGCCAGGTCTTCCGTCAGCACCCGAACTGGCTAAAGACTTTATCCGCCACATCTTCCATCTTCATGGCCTGCCTCGTCACATTGTGTCGGATCGTGGGGTACAGTTCACCTCACGTTTCTGGAGAGCCACTTGTAAGTTGCTGGACGTCTCCCTGGATTTCTCCTCCGCTTACCACCCACAGTCCAATGGTCAAGTGGAGCGGATCAATCAGATTCTGACCAGTTACCTCCGGCACTTCGTTAATGCCCACCATTCTGACTGTGTGGATCTCCTGCCATGGGCCGAATTTTCTTACAACAATCACGAGAGCGAGTCTTCCTCCAAATCTCCGTTTTTTGTAGTCTTCGGTCAGCATCCTCGGATCCCTGTTCCCGTCTCCACCTCTGTGGACAATCCAGCTCCGGAATCTCTTGTTAACAAATTTTCCACCATATGGGAGAGTACCAGGTCCGCACTCATTCTGTCATCCGAGCGCATGAAGAAACATGCTGACAAGAAACGTCTGGATCCTCCTCAATTCCGTCCTGGGGACAAGGTCTGGCTCTCGTCCAAGTATGTCCGGCTCAAGATTCCTTCCTACAAGTTAGGCCCTCGGTTCATCGGTCCCCTGGAGGTCATCAGTCAGATCAACCCGGTGGCCTATAAATTGAAACTCCCGGCCAATTTGCGGATTCCTAACTCCTTCCATGTATCTCTCCTCAAACCGGTGGTACTTAACTCTTTTGTCAAGCCTACAGGTACGCTTCCTGCTCCAGTTTCTGCTGAAAACGAATTTGAGGTAGAGAACATTCTGGCCACCAAAAGGGTAAGGAGAAAGACCTATTTTTTGGTGGATTGGAAGGGGTTTGGTCCTGAGGAGAGAACGTGGGAGCCTCGGGAGAACATCCATGCCCCTCTCATCTTAGCTAAATTTCTCTCTGGCCTAAAAAAGGGGGGGCCTAAAGAGGGGGGTACTGTAGCGTCGGCGTCCCTGCCCTCTGCTAGGCAGGGACGCTGTTCCCCTCACCCCTCTGCTCCGGGTCCGTCTTCCTCCTCCCGCTCTGCTGGTGGCGCGCGCTCCTTTCCGGCCACTGTGCTTAGGGCGCGCGCTTCCCTCCTCTTATAGGGGCCGCGCGCGTCCTCCTAAGTAGTCCCCGGCCAATGGCCGGAGGACTTCACCATATATAAGGCACCTCCTCCAAAATGGAGGTGCCCGAGCAATGTTGTTGCACTGTTCACTACTCTGCTTCAGCCCGCAGGTCCCGTTGTCAGTTACCTGCCAGATTCCTGCCTGATATTCCATTCACCTGTTACCAGTCTGCTAGCCTACCTGGAGGCTCCGCCGTCCGACAGTCTGCCTACCATCACCTGCCAGTCTGTCTATGGACCAGCCTGCCCGCTCACCTGGGAGCAGCGCTCACCTGTTACCAGCCTGCTAGCCTACCTGGAGGCTCCGCCGTCCGACAGTCTGCCTACCATCACCTGCCAGTCTGTCTATGGACCAGCCTGCCCGCTCACCTGGGAGCGCTCATCTGTTGCCCGCCTGCTAGCCTACCTGGAGGCTCTGCCGTCACGTTCGGTGACCACCGGCTATTCCAGAGACTCTCGCCCGCTCACCTGGGAGCGCTCATCTGCTATCTGCCTGCTAGCCTACCGGGAGGCTCAGCCATCACAGGTCATATCTGATCGTTCATCCAGAGACTGCCCCGGTCACTTGCCGTGACTTTCTGCCCGTTCTTCCAGAGACTGCCCCGGTCACTTGCCGTGACTTTCTGCCCGTTCCTCCAGAGACTGCCCCGGTCACTTGCCGTGACTTTCTGCCCGTTCTTCCAGAGACTGCCCCGGTCACTTGCCGTGACCTCCGGCCCGTTCATCCAGAGACTGCCCCGGTTTCCTGCTGTGACTGCCTGCCCGTCCACCCTGGTAGCCACCCGCTCCCTTACAAGGACCGCTGTAAGGTTCTATGTATATATTCCTGAAACTCAGTTTGTTCGTCAGCCATTTTACTTTCTGTCTTGCTGCAGCTATCTTGCCCTCAGTCAAAATGGAGTTTCCAGCTTGCATGTTCCCGCCCTGATTCTCTCCTTTGCTTCTTAAGCAGCCACAGCTGAGCAATCAGTGCTTCAGAATCTAGCCTGCAGTGAACCTGTGACTTGACTCCTGTAAGCCTTGGACCTTGTACTCCAGCTATTCCTACTGAGGAACTCTGAAGCACTTGTGGACTCTGAACCCTGCTCTTTGAAAGACCCACGTTTGCATGGACTTACGCACAAGACGCTATATGAACTGTACTACATACATTACAAGATTCTGAAGCCAAAACGTTAGTGTCTGCTGGGTCTGGAAGGCTGTGTCTGCTGTACTGTGGATATCAGACGTCCGGTTGTACTTTCTGTGATGACAGTGGTTGTGACTTCTCACAACCATTCCAGGTGAGCAATTCCCTTAAGTTTTTTCTTTTTGCAGTGTTACCACAGGTAAACACTATTGTTTTTTTTTTTTTCCTTTTTTTTCTCTTTTTTGTCTGCTGTAACTCTGGATATCAGATGTCTGGTTGAAACTTTCTGTGATGATAGTGGTTGTGACTTCTCACAACCATTCCAGGTGAGCAGTTCCCTTAATTTTTTTTTCTCTCTGCAGTGTTGCCACAGGTGAACACTATTGTTTTTTTTTCTCTCCTCTTCTTCCAGTAATCCTGTCTTAAAAGATCTGGAAAATGGAGGCCCGCATAAAGGAACTTTGTGGAGTGACTGATAATATCCTTGCAGATTTGCAGAATATAAAGACCCGTTTTACAAATCTACAGGACCTCAATAATCACAATTTTCAAGTGGTTGGACAGACTACCCAGGATTTGCGAGCCAGGATTGAGGTTCTAGAGGGCGAGTCCAGGCTCCTGCCGTAGCCCCGAGTGCTGGGATTCCCAAGTTGCCCCTTTTCGTTTTGGCGGTGAACGTGAGAAATTCAGGGGATTTATTAATCAATTCAATCTTTTTTTTCTGCACATGCTTCACAATTTCCCACTGAACGATCTAAGGTGCTTACTATAATTATGTTGCTTACCAACAAGGCTTTAATGTGGGCAAACCCTCTGATTGAGACTGAGGATGATTGTTTGAATCACCTTGATGATTTTATTTCAGCCATGGGGCAGGTGTTTGATGACCCCAATCGAGGTGCAACAGCTGAAGCAGCCATGTTAGCTTTGCGCCAAGGTAAGCACTCGGTAGCTGAATATGCCTTGGATTTCAGGAGATGGGCCCTTGATACCACCTGGGACAGTTCCGCCAAAAAATCTATTTTTCGAAAGGGGTTATCTCCACTGATTAAGGATGAACTTGCTCGTGCCGACCCTCCCACTGCGTTAGGTGACTTTATTAACTACTGCATCCGTATTGATACTCGTCTGACTGAACGCAGGCAAGAGAGATGGTTCGAAAGCAATCGTACTAACCTTTTCCTACCTTCCTCTCCAGCTAAGGAACCTTTGAGTAGGATTACACGGGAACCTGAACCTGAACCCATGCAGGTAGACTCTTTACAACGACGGGTTAGTGATGCACGCAAGGAACATCGTTTTAAGGAGAATCTATGTTTCTATTGTGGTAAGTCAGGGCACTTCATTATAAACTGCCCCAGCCGTTCTCGTAAGACTACTGCAGCACTCATTCATTGTGAGTGTTGCGAGAGGGGATCTGTCAGGTCCGAGCCTCAGGCTCCAGAGAGATCTGCAGCAACAGATCTTGATTTCTCGGACTTAAACTCCGTTACCTCTGAGGACGTTGACTGTGTAAACGCTGCCATTTTTCAAGTTTCCTCAGCGGTGTCCCAGCTGAGTTGTAAGCAAAACAATTCTCATTGCTTTCTTTCCATCAAACTCTGGGTTGACTCAGCTTGGGTGTCTAGCTCTGCTATGATCGACTCAGGGCAAGTGGAAATTTTATGGATGTCTCCTTTGCTCTGAAACAGGGAATACGTTCAGTGAAGAAGGCTACTCCAGTACAGATGGAAACTGTGGATGGCTCCCTGCTGACCTCTGGACCAGTGGATCAGGAAACAGAGCCTTTGAGGGTTCTTATGGGTAAAGATCATCAAGAGAAACTGTCCTTTATGCTTATCTCTTCTCCCCACTTTCCCATTATTCTAGGGCTACCATGGCTGCAGGCTCAGAATCCTACCATTAACTGGGAGACCAAGGAATTACACTTTCCAGAGAAACAGATGAGTCCAAAAGTTTCAGCTTGCTCTGTTCCTAAAGGAACCATGTCAGTCCCTGAACTACCAGCTGTATACCAGGACTATGTGGATTTATGTGACAAGAAGAACGCTGACCAGCTTCCTCCTCACCGTCCATATGATTGTCCAATTGAATTATTGCCTGGAGCAGAGATACCTTTTGGTAAGATCTACCCCCTGGCGGGGCCCGAGCTAAAGGCTTTAAAGGATTACATAGATGAAAATCTAGCCAAGGGCTTCATACGCCCCTCTTCATCTCCTGCAGGTGCACCCATCTTCTTTGTAAAGAAGAAAGATGGATCTCTGAGACCATGCGTAGACTATAGGGAACTCAATAAGGTTACTATTAGAAACCGTTATCCATTGCCTTTAATCCCTGAGTTATTGGAGAGAGTGCGACATGCCAAAATTTTTTCTAAACTAGATCTTCGTGGGGCCTATAACTTAGTCCGTATTAGACCTGGGGATGAATGCAAGACTGCATTCAGGTCACGCTATGGACACTTTGAATATCTAGTTATGCCTTTTGGTCTGAGTACCGCCCCAGCCACTTTCCAACACTTGGTGAATGACATCTTCAGGGATCTCCTAGATACATTCGTGGTAATTTATTTGGATGATATTCTAATTTTTTCTAACTCCACAGAGGAACATCATGGACATGTGAGAATGGTCTTGGAACGTCTAAGACAAAATCATCTTTACATCAAACTTGAAAAGTGTGAATTCCATAGGACCGAAATTCAATTTCTGGGGTATGTACTGTCTACACAAGGAATTAGTATGGATGGAAGCAAAACCCAAGCCATCAAGGATTGGCCAAGTCCTAGAAATGTGAAGGAGGTACAGCGCTTCATCGGGTTTGCCAACTTCTATAGACGTTTCATTAGAAATTTCTCTGAGGTAGTGTCACCTATCACCCAACTTACCCGGAAAGAGTCTAGGTTCTCCTGGACTCCCCAAGCCCAGGAAGCATTTTCCCGTCTAAAAGATAAATTTACCACTGCACCTATCCTAGTACATCCCAACCCCGAGCTTGCCTTCATAATAGAGGTGGATGCTTCAGACTGTGCCGTTGGAGCTATACTCTCTCAGAGAACAGGTGAGAAGAATGTCTTGCATCCCTGTGCCTTCTTTTCCCAGCAGTTGTCTTCGGCTGAGAGGAACTACGATGTGGGCAATAGAGAGTTGTTGGCCATTATTGCCGCCTTCAAAGAATGGAGACACCTTCTTCAGGGAGCTGCACAGCAAATAGTCGTCCTGACAGACCATCGTAACCTTGAGTTTATCAGGTCGGCTAAGTGCCTGACTCCTCGCCAGGCTCGCTGGAATCTTTTCTTAAACCAATTTAATTTTATCATCTCTTATAGACCAGGATCGCGCAATGGAAAGGCTGATGCACTCTCTAGGATTTACTCAGCAGAGACACGTCCAATTACTCCTCCTAAGACTATTCTTCCTGACTCTAGATTCCTAGGAGTAATTCATAATCAAGACCTACTTAAGGACATCAAGGAAGCATACCATGCGGATTCCTTTTTGGCACAACCCCCAAGGGACGTAAGTCTTGTCTTTAAGAATGGTGTGTGGATTCAGGGACAACGTCTGTATATTCCTGAAACAGTCAGATTAAGAGTATTGCAACTCATTCACGATTCCAAGATAGCTGGGCATAGAGGAATTCTAAAGACACAGGAATTTCTTTCTCGTTTCTTCTGGTGGCCCACTTGCAGGAAGGATGTTTTGAATTATGTCACTTCATGTGAGGTCTGTGCAAGATGCAAAACACCTCGCTCCTCACCAACTGGTCTGTTACAGCCTCTTCCCACCCCGTCCCGCCCATGGGGATCCATTTCTATGGACTTCATTGTGGAGTTACCAACCTCTCAGGGGAAGAACACCATTCTAGTGGTGGTTGACCGTCTAACAAAGGCAGCTCATTTTATCCCTTGTGTCGGCTTACCCACTGCAAAACAGACATCAGATTTGATGATTAAAGATGTGTTTCGCTTACATGGAGTACCGGATGAGGTTATTTCGGATCGAGGGGTGCAATTCACTTCTAGGTTTTGGCAAAATTTCTGTGCAGCATTGGACATTAAAGTAAACCTTTCTTCTGCTTTTCATCCCCAGACTAATGGACAGACCGAACGAACCAATCAAACCCTGGAGCAGTATCTCCGCTGCTTTATCTGCCACCTACAGGATGATTGGGTGGATCTACTTCCATTAGCTGAGTTCTCGTATAACAACTCTCAGAGTGCCTCCACTAAACAGTCTCCTTTTTACTCTAATCTAGGTTATCATCCTAACATTCTACCACGATTTCCCATAGAAACGCCTTTACCAGCAGTGGCTGAAAGAATCACGTCTTTACAGAAGAATATGGATCTTCTAAAGGAAAATCTGGAATCGGCTCAAGAAAGGTACAAGAAAGCAGCAGATAAATTTCGTAAACCTGCACCAGCTTTCAAGGTAGGAGACTTGGTCTGGCTGTCAACCAGAAATCTTAAGTTAAGGATTCCATCGTCTAAGTTGGGACATAAGTACATTGGACCCTATAAAATCAGTAAAATTATAAGTGCCGTTGCTTGTCGTCTTCAACTGCCCAGAACTATGAGAATCCACCCTGTCTTTCATGTATCCCTACTAAAGGCTGCGACACCCAATACGTTTCCTGGACGTTCCTCTCCTTGCCCTGACCCAGTGCTAGTCGATGGTCAGGAAGAATTTGTGGTGGAAAGGATTTTAGATTCCAGGTTGTATAGAAATCAGTTACAATATCTGATTAAATGGCAGGGCTACCCAGTGGAGGACAACTCATGGGAACCGGTCAATAACGTTAATGCTCCTCGCTTGCTCCGTCAGTTTCATCAGAGGTACCCACACAAGCCTGGTCTGAGGTCATCCGGAGGTTGTCCTTAAGGGGGGAGTAATGTAAGGTTCTATGTATATATTCCTGAAACTCAGTTTGTTCGTCAGCCATTTTACTTTCTGTCTTGCTGCAGCTATCTTGCCCTCAGTCAAAATGGAGTTTCCAGCTTGCATGTTCCCGCCCTGATTCTCTCCTTTGCTTCTTAAGCAGCCACAGCTGAGCAATCAGTGCTTCAGAATCTAGCCTGCAGTGAACCTGTGACTTGACTCCTGTAAGCCTTGGACCTTGTACTCCAGCTATTCCTACTGAGGAACTCTGAAGCACTTGTGGACTCTGAACCCTGCTCTTTGAAAGACCCACGTTTGCATGGACTTACGGTAACAGAGAAGAAGATCCTGAATCTGTATTGGAGAGTGATTGCTGAGCTTGGATTACTCTGGCCTGCTGTGTCTCCTGTTTCTGTGTCTGCAAACTGTGTGACTATTTCTGCCAACTTGTATGAAGTAATACAGGACTTTTCTATATCAAACCTGTGACTCCTGTGTTTTCATCGCACCCAGCACAAGACGCTATATGAACTGTACTACATACATTACAACAGGCCTGGATATGCAGCCTCCAGGAAGGGCGATCTGGGTATTCTGCAATATTCAGATGGACCTTGAAGGCTACATAGGAGACAAAATATGCAGGGGTCAGAGCGGTAACCAGTGTGAGCACTGGTATATAGTTATCATGATGCCCATACTTAGTGTTCAGTAGGAGCTTAGCAGAGCAAAGTTAATTACATATGAATATTGCCCTTCTACATGGGACACTTAGCACACTGGCAGATACATGTAAATATATTGACTATTTTATTTTTATCTCATTTCCTTTTGTTAATGTCTTACAGACATATGTAATTAACTTTGCTCTGCTAAGCTTCTACTGAACACATAGTATGGCTACCGCCCTGACCCCCATATACCTAGCTCTTAGGATCTCTCAATCTGAGACACTCACCATTCTGGCAGTTATATGTATATCTCTCTTTGTCAATATTCTACAGACTTATGAACATATAATAATTTGGGGATTTTCTCCTAACAATATACTGTTTTACCTCTAGGTTTCTTTTGTGAACCCTTTTGTACCAAAACGGGGTCGTTTGACTCATCCTATTGAAAGGGTATGATGTTGTCATTTAGTTCTTTCATGCATTTAATCGCTTATACCAATTCTTAGAAATTATTGTGATTCTATGTGATACATGAACAAGCAATTATTCCATATTCAAGGATAATTTTCTTCTTTGGTATATTTTGTATATATTGTATATTACTTTCTGCACTTCCACGTATGTATATATATTTTTTGTTGTTTCAGCGATCAGTTTTGATAAAGGCCATACGTGGCCGAAACGTCAGCTAATAATCGCCGCATCATTTCAATAAAATTTGTTCACTTTTGCACTATTAAGAATTACGTGTGCAGTGATTACTTTCTTGATTGTGGACTCTGGACCAATGGTTCCTTGTCACTTGCACCATATAGGGCAACCTACCTGGATTGAGTGCTAACCATTTCTTCTTCTAAAACTACATGCAATGACATGTGTTATGTTTCGGTAGCTGAGGAGTGCAGGTAAAAAAGGCAATACACCAGAGCAGTTGGAATCTATGAGATTGCAGTACCCTGACTAACCACCACAACTAGAGGCAGCCGTGGAGCGTTCCTACGTTGGTCCTAGACGCCTCGTCACAGCCTGAGAAACTAGCTACACCTAAAGATAGAAAGAGGAAAGCTATCTGCCCCGGAGCAGATCCCCAAAGACATAGAAAGCCCCCAAACATGTAATGGCGGTTAGACAAGAAGAAATACTGACACATACAGAAAATAGTATGAGCAAACGTTGGGGCCCAAACTACCTAAATAGAAAAGGATAGGAAGGGCACTTACTGCAATCCAAAAAAACCCTGAAAAGCACCAACTCTACTAATTTCAAAAACACCTGAGATCACACGACCTCTACCACCTAAATTAGTTCTCTGGTGTAACAAAATCAAAACAGCAGCCACTGAAAAAACTGGAAAAAGCAAATGTACAAACATCAGTGGCTGAACTAAACTGAGAGGGCAATAGCCCCCGGAGGGGACCCTGAAGGCCCCCACAGAAGTGCAGGACAAAATACAAAAATCAAGCACAAAAACAAAAAGAAGAAAATGTCTTATCTGTTAGAAGGAGATGCAGACACGACACAGCAGGCTACAAAGGAAACAGGAATCAAGGATTGAGACTAGAACAATTGATCACCGGCAACCCTGATGAGAAGGCGACTCCCTTAAATAAGACCAGTCAGTAACACCTGATTCCCAATCCTCACAGTCTTCACTGGACAGACCAGTACCGCTTGTAACCACCAGAGGGAGCCTCTGCTCAGAACTCATCTCAAGCCCATTCACAACAGTACCACCGAACCCTCATTTGAGCAACCAGGTCGGTCAGGATGAGTTCTATGATACGCACGGATGAGTCTCCTAGCATGGATGTCCGAAGCAAACACCCAAGAATTGTCTTCCTGACCATAACCTCTCCACTTAACCAAATACTGGAGTTTCCGTCTAGAAAAACGAGAATCCAATATTTTCTCAACCACATACTCCAGATTGCCCTCAAACAAAACAGGGTCAGGAGGCACAGCAGTAGGAACCACTGGCTCAACAAACCTTTTCAACAAGGACTTGTGGAACACGTTATGGATCTTAAATGTCCCAGGAAGAAGCAAACGAAAAGAAACAGGATTAAAAATCTCCATGATCTTATAAGGTCCAATGAACCTAGGCTTAAATTTAGGAGATGCCACTCTCATAGGAATATTTTTTGAGGACAACCAGACCAAGTCCCCCACTTTAAACCGAGGACCATCAGTCCTATGCTGGTTAGCAAACCGCTGGGCCCTCTCCTGAGAGAGGGACAACCTCTCCACTACCTGGTCCCAAATCTGTTGCATACGCTCCACAACAGAGTCAACACCTGGACAGACAGAAGCCTCCGTCTGTCCTGAAGAAAATCGAGGGTGAAACCCAGAATTACAGAAAAATGGAGACATCAAAGTGGCAGAGCTAGCCCTATTATTAAGAGCAAACTCAGCCAAAGGCAAAAAAGAGACCCAGTCATCCTGATCAGCAGACACAAAGCATCTTAGATAAGTCTCCAATGTCTGGTTTGTTCTCTCAGTTTGACCATTGGTCTGAGGATGAAACGCCGAGGAGAAAGACAATTGAACACCCAGTTTAGAACAAAAGGTCCTCCAAAATCTGGAAACAAACTGGACTCCTCTGTCGGACACAATGTTCTCAGGAATGCCGTGTAAACGAACCACATGCTGAAGGAACAAAGGCACCAATTCAGAGGAGGAAGGCAACTTAGGTAATGGCACAAGATGTATCATCTTGGAAAACCTATCACAAATCACCAAGATGGCGGTCATTCTCTGAGAAACAGGGAGGTCAGAAATGAAATCCATAGAGATATGGGTCCATGGTCTCTTGGGCACAGGCAATGGCATCAACAAACCACTAGAGCGAGAGCAAGGCTTGGAGCGAGAACAAGTCCCGCAGGACTGCACAAATTCCCTGACATCACGAGACAAGGTAGGCCACCAAAAGGACCGACTAACCAGGTCTCTGGTACCAAAAATTCCGGGATGACCAGCCAACGCGGAACAATGAATCTCAGACATCACACTCTTTTTCCACTGGTCCGGGACAAACAATTTTCCAACAGGGCAGCACTCGGGCCTATCCTCCTGACACCCCTCCAGAGCAAGTCTTAAATTGGGTGAGATGGCGGAAAGAACTACACCCTCTTTCAAAATAACAGAAGAATCAGATAACTCAGGAGAGTCCGCAAGGAAACTCCTCGAGAGGGCATCCGCCTTAATATTCTTAGTGCCAGGAAGAAAGGAAACCACAAAATTAAAACGTGTGAAAAACAAGGCCCACCTGGCCTGTCTAGGATTAAGTCGCTTGGCAGATTCCAGATAAACCAGATTCTTATGGTCCGTAAGGACCACCACCTGATGTTTGGCTCCCTCCAGCCAATGTCTCCACTCTTCAAAAGCCCACTTCATGGCCAATAACTCCCGATTACCCACGTCATAATTACGTTCAGTAGGAGAAAATTTTCGAGAGAAAAAGGCACAAGGGTTACTTTTAGAGGTCTCTGGATCTCTTTGGGACAAAACGGCACCTGCCCCAATTTCAGAGGCATCAACCTCCACCTGAAATGGCAGAGAAATATCAGGCTGCCGTAGAACAGGAGCAGAAGTGAATCTCTGCTTAAGTTCCTGAAATGCAGAGACTGCCTCAGGAGGCCAATTCACCACATCAGAACCCTTTTTGTTCAAATCAGTTAATGGTTTAACAATAACAGAGAAATTACCAATAAACTTACGATAAAAATTGGCAAAACCCAAAAATCTCTGAAGAGCCTTTAATGAAGTAGGTTGGACCCAATCACAGATGGCCTGAACCTTGACCGGGTCCATTTCAATAACAGATGGGGACAAAATGAATCCCAGAAATGAGATCCTCTGTACGCCAAAAAGACACTTTGATCCCTTCACATACAGAGCATTCTCTCTCAAAATCTGGAATACAGTTCGGACATGTTTCACATGAGAGTCCCAGTCATTGGAAAAAATCAAGATATCATCCAAATAAACAATCAGAAATTTATCCACAAAATCCCTGAAAATGTCATTCATGAAGGACTGGAAGACAGAAGGAGCATTAGTGAGCCCAAAGGGCATCACAAGGTACTCAAAATGCCCCTCAGGGGTATTGAATGCCGTCTTCCATTCATCCCCGTGCTTAATGCGAATAAGGTTATATGCCCCCCTGAGGTCAAGCTTGGTAAACCAAGTAGCGTTTTTCACCCTGGAAAACAGGTCAGAAATCAAGGGTAACGGATATTGATATTTCACAGTAATATTGTTCAAAAGACGATAATCAATACACGGCCTTAAAGAACCATCCTTTTTGGCCACAAAGAAAAAACCGGCACCTAAGGGTGAAGAGGATGGTCTGATATGACCCTTCTCCAATGACTCCTTGATATAAGACCGCATAGCGTCATGTTCAGGTACAGACAAGTTAAAAAGGCGACCTTTAGGAATCTACTACCAGGCACTAATTCAATAGCGCAGTCATAGCTCCTATGGGGAGGCAAGGATGCAGATTTACTTTTGCTAAACACATCAGAAAAATCAATCAAAAAGTCAGGAACATCCTGAGCCTGGGGGGAGGCAGAAAAAACAGGAGTGTTGGTATTAACACATTGGCAGCCCCAACTGGTTACAGACACAGATTTCCAATCCAAAACAGGATTATGAGACTGTAACCAAGGGAAACCCAGTACGATAATGTCATGCAGATTATACAGAACTGTTGTGAATGGGTTTGAGATGAGTTCTGAGCAGAGGCTTCCTCTGGTGGTTACAAGCGGTGCTGGTCTGTCCAGTGAAGATTGTGAGGACTGGGAATCAGGTGTTACTGACTGGTCTTATATAAGGGAGTCACCTTCCCATCAGGGTTGCCGGTGATCAATTGTTCTGGTCTGAATCCTTCATTCCTGTTTCCCTTGTAGCCTGCTGTGTTATGTCTGCATCTCCTGCTAACAGATAAGACATTTTCTTCTTTTTATTTTTGTGCTATATTTTTGCATTTTGTCCTGCACTTCTGTGGGGGCCTTCAGGGTCCCCTCTGGGGGCTTTTGCCCTCTCAGTTCAGTTCAGCCACTGATGTTTGTACATTTGCTTTTTCCAGTTTTTTCAGTGGCTGCTGTTTTGATTTTGTTACACCAGAGAACTAATTTAGGTGGTAGAGGTCGTGTGATCTCAGGTGTTTTTGAAATTAGTAGAGTTGGTGCTTTTCAGGGTTTTCTGGGATTGCAGTAAGTGCCCTTCCTATCCTTTTCTATTTAGTTAGTTTGGGCCCCAGCGTTTGCTCATACTATTTTCTTTCTGTGTCAGTATTTCATCTTGTCTAACCGCCATTACATGTTTGGGGGCTTTCTATTATCTTTGGGGTTCTGCTCCGGGGCAGATAGCTTTCCTATTTCTATCTTTAGGTGTAGTTAGTTTCTCAGGCTGTGACGAGGCGTCTAGGACCAACGTAGGAACGCTCCACGGCTGCCTCTAGTTGTGGTGGTTAGTCAGGGTACTGCAATCTCATAGATTCCAACTGCTCTGGTGTATTGCCTTTTTTACCTGCACTCCTCAGCTACCGAAACATAACAGTATCACCGGCCTAAAAATTGAAAATTGTATGGTACTCACAGAAGGGAAAAAATATTGTGGAAGAAAAAAGGTTGTCAGAGTTGTCAGAGATATTTTTCTGTTTGTTGCATTTTTTTTTTTTTTTTCCTCTGTATCTCTGGGTGCTGGGGAGGATCTTTTCTCTCAATGGAGTTTGCACAGTTGTCTGGCCGTGTGGATCAGCTTGCCACTGTGGTTCGGAGTATTGCTACCTATCTTGCTAGGTTGCCTGTTGTGGAACCTAGGATTCCCATGCCAGATTTGTTTTTAGGGGATCGAGCTAAGTTTCAGAATTTCAAAAATAATTGTAAATTGTTTTTTGCCTTAAAATCTAAGTCCGCAGCAGGTTCAAATTATCATCTCTCTCCTGCGCGGCGATCCTCAGGATTGGGCTTTTTCCCTGACACCTGGGGATCCTGTTTTGAGTGATGTTGATGCATTTTTTCAGGCTTTGGGGTTATTGTACGATGAGCCTAATGTCACTGATCAAGCTGAAAAAGCCTTGTTGGCATTAAATCAGGGGCTTTATGACGCTGAGTTATACTGTCAGAGATTCCGTAGGTGGGCAGTCCTGACCAAATGGAATGACGTCGCTTTGGCGGCTCTTTTTCGGAAGGGTCTGTCAGATAATGTAAAGGATGTTATGGTGGGATTCTCTGTCCCCTCTGGTCTCAATGATTCTATGTCATTAGCGATTCAAATTGACAGACGTTTGCGTGAGCGGAAAAGTATGCATGGAATAGTGTTGCCTTGTGAACCTGCTTCTGAACCCATGCAGTGTGATAGAGTGGTGTCTGAGGCACAGCGTCATGAGTTTCGAAAGCGCAATGGGTTATATTTCTACTGTGGTGATGCCTCTCATGCTATTTCAGTCTGCCCTAAGCGGGGAAGACGTTTTGCACGCTCAGTTGTCTTGGGTAGTGTTCAGACTAAGTTTTTATTAACTGTCACTCTGATATGCTCTCTGTCCTCATTTTCTGCTCAGGCTTTCGTTGATTCTGGAGCAGCTATTAACCTGATGGATTATGATTTTGCTAAACGTTGTGGGTTTCCCTTGATACCCCTACAGAAGTCTATTCCCCTACTGGGGATCGATTCTACCCCTTTGGCTGAGAATAAACCCCAGTTTTCTACTCAGGTGATAATGAGGGTTGAACCTGATCACCAGGAGTGCTGCAAATTTTTGGTTCTGTATAATCTGCATGACATTATCGTGCTGGGTTTCCCTTGGTTACAGTCTCATAATCCTGTTTTGGATTGGAAATCTGTGTCTGTAACCAGTTGGGGCTGCCAATGTGTTAATACCAACACTCCTGTTTTTTCTGCCTCCCCCAGGCTCAGGATGTTCCTGACTTTTTGATTGATTTTTCTGATGTGTTTAGCGAAAGTAAATCTGCATCCTTACCTCCCCATAGGAGCTATGACTGCGCTATAGAATTAGTGCCGGGTAGTAAATTCCCTAAAGGTCGCCTTTTTAACTTGTCTGTACCTGAACATGACGCTATGCGGTCTTATATCAAGGAATCATTGGAGAAGGGTCATATCAGACCATCCTCTTCACCCTTAGGTGCCGTTTTTTTCTTTGTGGCCAAAAAGGATGGTTCATTAAGGCCGTGTATTGATTATCGTCTCTTGAACAATATTACTGTGAAATATCAATACCCGTTACCCTTGATTTCTGACCTGTTTTCCAGGGTGAAAAACGCTACTTGGTTTACCAAGCTTGACCTCAGGGGGCGTATAACCTTATTCGCATTAAGCACGGGGATGAATGGAAGACGGCATTCAATACCCCTGAAGGGCATTTTGAGTACCTAGTGATGCCCTTTGGGCTCACTAATGCTCCTTCCGTCTTCCAGTCCTTCATGAATGACATTTTCAGGGATTTTGTGGACAAATTTCTGATTGTTTATTTGGATGATATCTTGATTTTTTCTAATGACTGGGACTCTCATGTGAAACATGTTCGAACTGTATTCCAGATTTTGAGAGAGAATGCTCTGTATGTGAAGGGATCAAAGTGTCTTTTTGGCGTACAGAGGATCTCATTTCTGGGATTCATTTTGTCCCCATCTGTTATTGAAATGGACCCGGTCAAGGTTCAGGCCATCTGTGATTGGGTCCAACCTACTTCATTAAAGGCTCTTCAGAGATTTTTGGGTTTTGCCAATTTTTATCGTAAATTTATTGGTAATTTCTCGGTTATTGTTAAACCATTAACTGATTTGACCAGAAAGGGTTCTGATGTGGTGAATTGGCCTCCTGAGGCAGTCTCTGCATTTCAGGAACTTAAGCAGAGATTCACTTCTGCTCCTGTTCTACGGCAGCCTGATGTTTCTCTGCCATTTCAGGTGGAGGTTGATGCCTCTGAAATTGGGGCAGGTGCCGTTTTGTCCCAAAAAGATCCAGAGACCTCTAAAAGTAACCCTTGTTCCTTTTTCTCTCGAAAATTTTCTCCTACTGAACGTAATTATGACGTGGGTAATCGGGAGTTATTGGCCATGAAGTGGGCTTTTGAAGAGTGGAGACATTGGCTGGAGGGAGCCAAACATCAGGTGGTGGTCCTTACGGACCATAAGAATCTGGTCTATCTGGAATCTGCCAAGCGACTCAATCCTAGACAGGCCAGGTGGGCCTTGTTTTTCACACGTTTTAATTTTGTGGTTTCCTTTCTTCCTGGCACTAAGAATGTTAAAGCGGATGCCCTCTCGAGGAGTTTCCTTGCGGACTCTCCTGAGTTATCTGATCCTTCTGTTATTTTGAAAGAGGGTGTAGTTCTTTCCGCCATCTCGCCCAATTTGAGACTTGCTCTGGAGGGGTGTCAGGAGGATAGGCCCGAGTGCTGCCCTGTTGGAAAATTGTTTGTCCCGGACCAGTGGAAAAAGAGTGTGATGTCTGAGATTCATTGTTCCGCATTGGCTGGGCATCCCGGAATTTTTGGTACCAGAGACTTGGTTAGTCGGTCCTTTTGGTGGCCTACCTTGTCTCGTGATGTCAGGGAATTTGTGCAGTCCTGCGGGACTTGCTCTCGCTCCAAGCCTTGCTCTCGCTCTAGTGGTTTGTTGATGCCATTGCCTGTGCCCAAGAGACCATGGACCTATATCTCTATGGATTTCATTTCCGACCTTCCTGTTTCTCAGAGAATGACCACCATCTGGGTAATTTGTGATAGGTTTTCCAAAATGATACATCTTGTGCCATTACCTAAGTTGCCTTCCTCCTCTGAATTGGTGCCATTGTTCCTTCAGCACGTGGTTCGTTTACACGGCATTCCTGAGAACATTGTGTCTGACAGAGGAGTCCAGTTTGTTTCCAGATTTTGGAGGACTTTTTGTTCTAAACTGGGTGTTCAATTGTCTTTCTCCTCGGCATTTCATCCTCAGACCAATGGTCAAACTGAGAGAACAAACCAGACATTGGAGACTTATCTAAGATGCTTTGTGTCTGCTGATCAGGATGACTGGGTCTCTTTTTTGCCTTTGGCTGAGTTTGCTCTTAATAATAGGGCTAGCTCTGCCACTTTGATGTCTCCGTTTTTCTGTAATTCTGGGTTTCACCCTCGATTTTCTTCAGGACAGACGGAGGCTTCTGTCTGTCCAGGTGTTGACTCTGTTGTGGAGCGTATGCAACTGATTTGGGACCAGGTAGTGGAGAGGTTGTCCCTCTCTCAGGAGAAGGCCCAGCGGTTTGCTAACCGGCATAGGACTGATGGTCCTCGGTTTAAAGTGGGGGACTTGGTCTGGTTGTCCTCAAAGAATATTCCTATGAGAGTAGCATCTCCTAAATTTAAGCCTAGGTTCATTGGACCTTATAAGATCATGGAGATTATTAATCCTGTTTCTTTTCGTTTGCTTCTTCCAGGGACATTTAAGATCCATAACGTGTTCCACAAGTCCTTGTTGAAGAGGTTTGTTGAGCCAGTTGTTCCTGCTGCTGTGCCTCCTGACCCTGTTTTGGTTGAGGGCAATCTGGAGTATGTGGTTGAGAAAATATTAGATTCTCGTTTTTCTAGACGGAAACTCCAGTATTTGGTTAAATGGAGAGGTTATGGTCAGGAAGACAATTCTTGGGTGTTTGCTTCGGACATCCATGCTAGGAGACTTATCCGTGCTTATCATAGAACTCATCCTGACCGACCTGGTTGCTCAAATGAGGGTTCGGTGACCCCTCCTCAAGGGGGGGGTACTGTTGTAAATGGGTTTGAGATGAGTTCTGAGCAGAGGCTTCCTCTGGTGGTTACAAGCGGTGCTGGTCTGTCCAGTGAAGATTGTGAGGACTGGGAATCAGGTGTTACTGACTGGTCTTATATAAGGGAGTCACCTTCCCATCAGGGTTGCCGGTGATCAATTGTTCTGGTCTGAATCCTTCATTCCTGTTTCCCTTGTAGCCTGCTGTGTCGTGTCTGCATCTCCTGCTAACAGATAAGACATTTTCTTCTTTTTGTTTTTGTGCTATATTTTTGCATTTTGTCCTGCACTTCTGTGGGGGCCTTCAGGGTCCCCTCTGGGGGCTTTTGCCCTCTCAGTTCAGTTCAGCCACTGATGTTTGTACATTTGCTTTTTCCAGTTTTTTCAGTGGCTGCTGTTTTGATTTTGTTACACCAGAGAACTAATTTAGGTGGTAGAGGTTGTGTGATCTCAGGTGTTTTTGAAATTAGTAGAGTTGGTGCTTTTCAGGGTTTTCTGGGATTGCAGTAAGTGCCCTTCCTATCCTTTTCTATTTAGTTAGTTTGGGCCCCAGCGTTTGCTCATACTATTTTCTTTCTGTGTCAGTATTTCATCTTGTCTAACCGCCATTACATGTTTGGGGGCTTTCTATGTTCTTTGGGGATCTGCTCCGGGGCAGATAGCTTTCCTCTTTCTATCTTTAGGTGTAGTTAGTTTCTCAGGCTGTGACGAGGCGTCTAGGACCAACGTAGGAACGCTCCACGGCTGCCTCTAGTTGTGGTGGTTAGTCAGGGTACTGCAATCTCATAGATTCCAACTGCTCTGGTGTATTGCCTTTTTTACCTGCACTCCTCAGCTACCGAAACATAACACAGAACCAAAAATTTGCAGCTCTCCTGATGATCAGGTTCCACCCTCATTATCACCTGAGTAAGAAACTGAGGTTTATTCTCAGCCAAAGGGGTAGAATCGATCCCCAGTAGGGGAATAGACTTCCGTAGGGGTATCAAGGGAAACCCACAATGTTTAGCAAAATCAAAATCCATCAGGTTAATAGCTGCTCCCGAATCAACGAAAGCCTGAGCAGAAAATGAGGACAGAGAGCATATCAGTGTAACAGTTAATAAAAACTTAGTCTGAACACTACCCAAGACAACTGAGCGTGCAAAACGTCTTCCCCGCTTAGGGCAAACTGAAATAGCATGAGAGGCATCACCACAGTAGAAACATAACCCATTGCGCTTTCGAAACTCATGACGCTGTGCCCCAGACACCACTCTATCACACTGCATGGATTCAGAAGCAGGTTCACAAGGCAACACTATTCCACGCATACTTCTCCGCTCACGCAAACGTCTGTCAATTTGAATCGCTAATGACATAGAATCATTGAGACCAGAGGGGACAGGGAATCCCACCATAACATCCTTTACATTATCTGACAGACCCTTCCGAAAAAGGACTGCCAAAGCGTCGTCATTCCATTTGGTCAGGACTGCCCACCTACGGAATCTCTGACAGTATAACTCAGCGTCATTAAGCCCCTGATTTAATGCCAACAAGGCTTTTTCAGCTTGATCAGTGACATTAGGTTCATCGTACAATAACCCCAAAGCCTGAAAAAATGCATCAACATCACTCAAAACAGGATCCCCAGGTGTCAGGGAAAAAGCCCAATCCTGAGGATCGCCGCGCAGGAGAGAGATGACAATTTGAACTTCTGCGCTGCGTTCCCTGAGGACTTAGATTTTAAGGCAAAAAACAATTTACAGTTATTTTTGAAATTCTGAAACTTAGCTCGATCCCCTAAAAATAAATCTGGCATGGGAATCCTAGGTTCCACAACAGGCAACCTAGCAAGATAGGCAGCAATACTCTGAACCTCAGTGGCAAGCTAATCCACACGGCCAGACAACTGTGCAAACTCCATTGAGAGAAAAAAAAAATCCTCCCCAGCACCCAGAGATACAGAGGGAAAAAAAAAAAAATGCAACAAACAGAAAAATATCTCTGACAACTCTGACAACCTTTTTTCTTTCACAATATTTTTCCCTTCTGTGAGTACCATACAATTTTAAATTTGGGCCGGTGATACTGTTATGTTTCGGTAGCTGAGGAGTGCAGGTAAAAAAGGCAATACACCAGAGCAGTTGAAATCTATGAGATTGCAGTACCCTGACTAACCACCACAACTAGAGGCAGCCGTGGAGCGTTCCTACGTTGGTCCTAGACGCCTCGTCACAGCCTGAGAAACTAGCTACACCTAAAGATAGAAAGAGGAAAGCTATCTGCCCCGGAGCAGATCCCCAAAGACATAGAAAGCCCCCAAACATGTAATGGCGGTTAGACAAGAAGAAATACTGACACAGACAGAAAATAGTATGAGCAAACGTTGGGGCCCAAACTACCTAAATAGAAAAGGATAGGAAGGGCACTTACTGCAATCCCAAAAGACCCTGAAAAGCGCCAACTCTACTAATTTCAAAAACACCTGAGATCACACGACCTCTACTGTTATGTTTCGGTAGCTGAGGAGTGCAGGTAAAAAAGACAATACACCAGAGCAGTTGGAATCTATAGGATTGCAGTACCCTGACTAACCACCACAACTAGAGGCAGCCGTGGAGCGTTCCTACTTTGGTCCTAGACGCCTCGTCACAGCCTGAGAAACTAACTACACCTAAAGATAGAAAGAGGAAAGCTATCTGCCCCGGAGCAGAACCCCAAAGATAATAGAAAGCCCCCAAACATGTAATGGCGGTTAGACAAGAGGAAATACTGACACAGAAAGAAAATAGAATGAGCAAACGCTGGGGCCCAAACTATCTAAATAGAAAAGGACAGGAAGGGTACTTACTGCAATCCCAGAAAACCCTGAAAAACACCAACTCTACTAATTTCAAAATCACCTGAGATCACACGACCTCTACCACCTAAATTAGCTCTCTGGTGTAACAAAATCAAAACAGCAGCCACTGAAAAAACTGGAAAAAGCAAAAGAACAAAACTCAGTGGCTGAACTAAACTGAGAAGGCAGAAGCCCCCGGAGGGGACCCAGAAGGCCCCCAAAGAAGTGCAGGACAAAATGCAAAAATATAGCAACAACACAAAAGAAGAAAATTTCTTATCTGGTAGCAGGAGATGCAGACACGACACAGCAGGCTACAAGGGAAACTGGAATGAAGGATTCAGACCAGAACAATTGATCACCGGCAACCCTGATGGGAAAATGACTCCCTTATATAAGACCAGTCAGTAACACCTGATTCCCAGTCCTCACAATCTTCACTAGTACCGCTTGTAACCACCAGAGGGAGCCTCTGCTCAGAACTCATCTCAAACCCATTCACAACAGTACCCCCCCTTGAGGAGGGGTCACCGAACCCTCATTTGAGCAACCAAGTCGGTCAGGATGAGTTCTATGATACGCACGGATAAGTCTCCTAGCATGGATGTCCGAAGCAAACACCCAAGAATTGTCTTCCTGACCATAACCTCTCCATTTAACCAAATACTGGAGTTTACGTCTAGAAAAACGAGAATCCAATATTTTCTCAACCACATACTCCAGATTGCCCTCAACCAAAACAGGGTCAGGAGGCACAGCAGCAGGAACCACTGGCTCAACAAACCTCTTCAACAAGGACTTGTGGAACACGTTATGGATCTTAAATGTCCCTGGAAGAAGCAAACGAAAAGAAACAGGATTAATAATCTCCATGATCTTATAAGGTCCAGTGAACCTAGGCTTAAATTTAGGAGATGCTACTCTCATAGGAATATTCTTTGAGGACAACCAGACCAAGTCCCCCACTCTAAACCGAGGACCATCAGTCCGATGCCGGTTAGCAAACCGCTGGGCCTTCTCCTGAGAGAGGGACAACCTCTCCACTACCTGGTCCCAAATCTGTTGCATACGCTCCACAACAGAGTCAACACCTGGACAGACAGAAGCCTCCGTCTGTCCTGAAGAAAATCGAGGGTGAAACCCAGAATTACAGAAAAACGGAGACATCAAAGTGGCAGAGCTAGCCCTATTATTAAGAGCAAACTCAGCCAAAGGCAAAAAAGAGACCCAGTCATCCTGATCAGCAGACACAAAGCATCTAAGATAAGTCTCCAATGTCTGGTTTGTTCTCTCAGTTTGACCATTGGTCTGAGGATGAAATGCCGAGGAGAAAGACAATTGAACACCCAGTTTAGAACAAAAAGTCCTCCAAAATTTGGAAACAAACTGGACTCCTCTGTCAGACACAATGTTCTCAGGAATGCCGTGTAAACGAACCACGTGCTAAAGGAACAACGGCACCAATTCAGAGGAGGAAGGCAACTTAGGTAATGGCACAAGTTGTATCATTTTGGAAAACCTATCACAAATTACCCAGATGGTGGTCATTCTCTGAGAAACAGGAAGATCGGAAATGAAATCCATAGAGATATGGGTCCATGGTCTCTTGGGCACAGGCAATGGCATCAATAAACCACTAGAGCGAGAGCAAGGCTTGGAGCGAGAGCAAGTCCCGCAGGACTGCACAAATTCCCTGACATCACGAGACAAGGTAGGCCACCAAAAGGACCGACTAACCAAGTCTCTGGTACCAAAAATTCCGGGATGCCCAGCCAATGCGGAACAATGAATCTCAGACATCACACTCTTTTTCCATTGGTCCGGGACAAACAATTTTCCAACAGGGCAGCGCTCGGGCCTATCCTCCTGACACCCCTCCAGAGCAAGTCTCAAATTGGGCGAGATGGCGGAAAGAACTACACCCTCTTTCAAAATAACAGAAGGATCAGATAACTCAGGAGAGTCCGCAAGGAAACTCCTCGAGAGGGCATCCGCCTTAACATTCTTAGTGCCAGGAAGAAAGGAAACCACAAAATTAAAACGTGTGAAAAACAAGGCCCACCTGGCCTGTCTAGGATTGAGTCGCTTGGCAGATTCCAGATAGACCAGATTCTTATGGTCCGTAAGGACCACCACCTGATGTTTGGCTCCCTCCAGCCAATGTCTCCACTCTTCAAAAGCCCACTTCATGGCCAATAACTCCCGATTACCCACGTCATAATTACGTTCAGTAGGAGAACATTTTCGAGAGAAAAAGGCACAAGGGTTACTTTTAGAGGTCTCTGGATCTTTTTGGGACAAAACGGCACCTGCCCCAATTTCAGAGGCATCAACCTCCACCTGAAATGGCAGAGAAACATCAGGCTGCCGAAGAACAGGAGCAGAAGTGAATCTCTGCTTAAGTTCCTGAAATGCAGAGACTGCCTCAGGAGGCCAATTCACCACATCAGAACCCTTTCTGGTCAAATCAGTTAATGGTTTAACAATAACCGAGAAATTACCAATAAATTTACGATAAAAATTGGCAAAACCCAAAAATCTCTGAAGAGCCTTTAATGAAGTAGGTTGGACCCAATCACAGATGGCCTGAACCTTGACCGGGTCCATTTCAATAACAGATGGGGACAAAATGAATCCCAGAAATGAGATCCTCTGTACGCCAAAAAGACACTTTGATCCCTTCACATACAGAGCATTCTCTCTCAAAATCTGGAACACAGTTCGAACATGTTTCACATGAGAGTCCCAGTCATTAGAAAAAATCAAGATATCATCCAAATAAACAATCAGAAATTTGTCCACAAAATCCCTGAAAATGTCATTCATGAAGGACTGGAAGACGGAAGGAGCATTAGTGAGCCCAAAGGGCATCACTAGGTACTCAAAATGCCCTTCAGGGGTATTGAATGCCGTCTTCCATTCATCCCCGTGCTTAATGCGAATAAGGTTATACGCCCCCCTGAGGTCAAGCTTGGTAAACCAAGTAGCGTTTTTCACCCTGGAAAACAGGTCAGAAATCAAGGGTAACGGGTATTGATATTTCACAGTAATATTGTTCAAGAGACGATAATCAATACGCTGCCTTAATGAACCATCTTTTTTGGCCACAAAGAAAAAACCGGCACCTAAGGGTGAAGAGGATGGTCTGATATGACCCTTCTCCAATGATTCCTTGATATAAGACCGCATAGCGTCATGTTCAGGTACAGACAAGTTAAAAAGGCGACCTTTAGGGAATTTACTACCCGGCACTAATTCAATAGCGCAGTCATAGCTCCTATGGGGAGGCAAGGATGCAGATTTACTTTCGCTAAACACATCAGAAAAATCAATCAAAAAGTCAGGAACATCCTGAGCCTGGGGGAGGCAGAAAAAACAGGAGTGTTGGTATTAACACATTGGCAGCCCCAACTGGCCACAGACACAGACTTCCAATCCAAAACAGGATTATGAGACTGCAACCAAGGGAAACCCAGCACGATAATGTCATGCGATTATATAGAACCAAAAATTTGCAGCACTCCTGGTGATCAGGTTCAACCCTCATTATCACCTGAGTAGAAAACTGGGGTTTATTCTCAGCCAAAGGGGTAGAATCGATCCCCAGTAGGGGAATAGACTTCTGTAGGGGTATCAAGGGGAACCCACAACGTTTAGCAAAATCATAATCCATCAGGTTAATAGCTGCTCCAGAATCAACGAAAGCCTGAGCAGAAAATGAGGACAGAGAGCATATCAGAGTGACAGTTAATAAAAACTTAGTCTGAACACTACCCAAGACAACTGAGCGTGCAAAACGTCTTCCCCCGTTAGGGCAGACTGAAATAGCATGAGAGGCATCACCACAGTAGAAACATAACCCATTGCGCTTTCGAAACTCATGACGCTGTGCCCCAGACACCACTCTATCACACTGCATGGTTTCAGGAGCTGGTTCACAAGGCAACACCATTCCACGCATACTTCTCCGCTCACGCAAACGTCTGTCAATTTGAATCGCTAATGACATAGAATCATTGAGACCAGAGGGGACAGGGAATCCCACCATAACATCCTTTACATTATCTGACAGACCCTTCCGGAAAAGGGCCGCCAAAGCGTCGTCATTCCATTTGGTCAGGACTGCCCACCTACGGAATCTCTGACAGTATAACTCAGCGTCATCAAGCCCCTGATTTAATGCCAACAAGGCTTTTTCAGCTTGATCAGTGACATTAGGCTCATCGTACAATAACCCCAAAGCCTGAAAAAACGCATCAACATCACTCAAAACAGGATCCCCGGGTATCAGGGAAAAAGCCCAATCCTGAGGATCGCCGCGCAGGAGAGAGATGATAATTTGAACCTGCTGCGCTGCGTTTCCTGAGGACTTAGATTTTAAGGCAAAAAACAATTTACAATTATTTTTGAAATTCTGAAACTTAGCTCGATCCCCTAAAAACAAATCTGGCATGGGGATCCTAGGTTCCACAACAGGCAACCCAGCAAGATAGATAGCAATACTCCGAACCTCAGTGGCAAGCTGATCCACACGGCCAGACAACTGTGCAAACTCCATTGGGAGAAAAGATCCTCCCCAGCACCCAGAGATACAGAGGGAAAAAAAAAATGCAACAAACAGAAAAATATCTCTGACAACTCTGACAACCTTTTTTCTATCACAATATTTTTTCCCTTCTGTGAGTACCATACAATTTTCAATTTTTAGGCCGGTGATACTGTTATGTTTCGGTAGCTGAGGAGTGCAGGTAAAAAAGACAATACACCAGAGCAGTTGGAATCTATAGGATTGCAGTACCCTGACTAACCACCACAACTAGAGGCAGCCGTGGAGCGTTCCTACGTTGGTCCTAGACGCCTCGTCACAGCCTGAGAAACTAACTACACCTAAAGATAGAAATAGGAAAGCTATCTGCCCCGGAGCAGAACCCCAAAGATAATAGAAAGCCCCCAAACATGTAATGGCGGTTAAACAAGAGGAAATACTGACACAGAAAGAAAATAGAATGAGCAAACGCTGGGGCCCAAACTATCTAAATAGAAAAGGACAGGAAGGGTACTTACTGCAATCCCAGAAAACCCTGAAAAACACCAACTCTACTAATTTCAAAATCACCTGAGATCACACGACCTCTACCACCTAAATTAGCTCTCTGGTGTAACAAAATCAAAACAGCAGCCACTGAAAAAACTGGAAAAAGCAAAAGAACAAAACTCAGTGGCTGAACTAAACTGAGAAGGCAGAAGCCCCCGGAGGGGACCCAGAAGGCCCCCAAAGAAGTGCAGGACAAAATGCAAAAATATAGCAACAACACAAAAGAAGAAAAATTCTTATCTGGTAGCAGGAGATGCAGACACGACACAGCAGGCTACAAGGGAAACTGGAATGAAGGATTCAGACCAGAACAATTGATCACCGGCAACCCTGATGGGAAAATGACTCCCTTATATAAGACCAGTCAGTAACACCTGATTCCCAGTCCTCACAATCTTCACTAGTACCGCTTGTAACCACCAGAGGGAGCCTCTGCTCAGAACTCATCTCAAACCCATTCACAACACTCTACCACCTAAATTAGTTCTCTGGTGTAACAAAATCAAAACAGCAGCCACTGAAAAAACTGGAAAAAGCAAATGTACAAACATCAGTGGCTGAACTAAACTGAGAGGGCAATAGCCCCCGGAGGGGACCCTGAAGGCCCCACAGAAGTGCAGGACAAAATGCAAAAATCAAGCACAAAAACAAAAAGAAGAAAATGTCTTATCTGTTAGAAGGAGATGCAGACACGACACAGCAGGCTACAAAGGAAACAGGAATCAAGGATTGAGACCAGAACAATTGATCACCGGCAACCCTGATGGGAAGGCGACTCCCTTATATAAGACCAGTCAGTAACACCTGATTCCCAATCCTCACAATCTTCACTGGACAGACCAGTACCGCTTGTAACCACCAGAGGGAGCCTCTGCTCAGAACTCATCTCAAGCCCATTCACAACAGACATGGTTAACTGTATGTAAACCATGTGTCATTTCATGTCGGGTGGTTCTGTAATTTCACAAAGGCCGGCAATTGAATTAGCGGCTATTATACTATGTAGAAGTGTATTAAGTATAAATATATATATATATGTGTCACAATGACATGTATATATATATACTAGCTGTAGTACCCGGCTTCGCCCGGGTTAATTAATAACTGCTGTTAGCTGTAACAAAATAGACTATGTTAACAAAAATTTATTCTGCACATAAAAATCACACACCAAAACGTGCGGGGGTTAAAATTTCCATTCAACACATAGCCTATGATGCTCCTGGGGTTGAGATGTGCGGGCATGCAAAATTTCATGCCCGTAAGTACAACGGTGCAGATTCCTATCCCGGGCCAAAATTATTTGCCGATTTGGAATGCGCGGGGTTAAAATTTTGACTCAAAACCTAGCCTATGACGCTCCCGGGGTCGAGACGTGCGGGTGTGCAAAATTTCATGCCCGTAAATGCAGATTCCTATGCCGGACATACACACAAGCATTCAGCTTTCTCCCCATTATGTAGATAGGGCCAAAATTGTTTGGCGATTTGGAACATGCGGGGGTTAAAATTTCCATTCAACACTAGCCTATGATGCTCCTGGGGTTGAGATGTGCGGGCATGCAAAATTTCATGCCCGTAAGTACAACGGTGCAGATTCCTATCCCGGGCCAAAATTATTTGCCGATTTGGAATGCGCGGGGTTAAAATTTCGACTCAAAACCTAGCCTATGACCCTCCCGGGGTCGAGACGTGCGGGTGTGCAAAATTTCATGCCCGTAAATGCAGATTCCTATGCCGGACATACACACAAGCATTCAGCTTTCTCCCCATTATGTAGATAGGGCCAAAATTGTTTGGCGATTTGGAACATGCGGGGGTTAAAATTTCCATTCAACACATAGCCTATGATGCTCCTGGGGTTGAGATGTGCGGGCATGCAAAATTTCATGCCCGTAAGTACAACGGTGCAGATTCCTATCCCGGGCCAAAATTGTTTGGCGATTTGGAACGCGCGGGGTTAAAATTTCGATTCAAAACATAGCCTAGGACGCTTTCGGGGTCGAGACGTGCGGGCGTGCAAAATTTCATGCCCGTAAGTGCGACGGTGCGGATTCCAATCCCGGACAAACATACCCACATACATACACACATACATACATTCAGCTTTATATATTAGATATGTGTATTCTATGTGTATATATCTAGTGTCTACAAGGAAAGAAAGGTTTTATTTTAATTCCGATATTTCTGTCCCTTTGGTTTCCGGTATCGGAATCGGCGATATCAAATACTTTTTGGATATCGGTCCGATCCAATCCGATGCGATATTTCTTGATATTGGAAAGTATCGCTCAACACTAGTTATAAGGGAATAGAAGTGGGGAAGGAGACAGTTAAAACTGCGCTATTTGCAGACGACATAATATTGTTTATGAGAAACCCAGAGGAAGACCTCCCAATATTATTATTAGAGATTGAAAAATTCGGAAAGTTCTCAGGTTTTCGATTAAATAAGAGCAAGTGTGAAATTCTATACATGAGAAATCCCGAGAAACACGGTCAAGAAAATAATATAATGGGTATTCCAAAAGCGGCAACATCTATAAAATACTTGGGAATAAATATGGGAAGATCAACGATACAGATTTATGATCTTAATTACAAACCTATTATAGACAAAATACAGAAAGAGTTAGAGAGGTGGGGAAATCTACCGCTCTCGTTATTAGGCAGATGTCATCTTATTAAGATGACAAGTTTTGCGAGACTATTATATCCTATGCAAACCATCCCAATGTTGATTTGACACGCAGACGTCATTAAATTGAACAAAGCCTTTTCAAAGTTTATATGGAGGGGGAGAAAAGCGAGACTTGCCATGAGAGCATTAATGTGCTCAAAAGAGGGCGGGGGAGCGGGGCTGCCGAACATACGGGGGTATAATCTTGCATGTTTAATGAGGAGCGTATTTGATTGGATTAAAAAGACAGGCCGATACACTGATCATAAACTAGAAACGGAGTTTTGTGGAAAATGGGATTTGACGGCACTGCTACATACGCCACTGCCACATATTCCACCTAATATGAAACATTCAGTGATATGTAAAGACACTATTTCTACATGGAAAGCAGTTAGGAAAAAATTAAAAATGTCATGGAGAATATCGAAACATCTGAACCCTTGGGCATTCCCAGCATTTAAAATGGGAAGAGAAAATAAACTATATTTAGAATGGGCTAGGAAGGGCATATGGACGTTAGATTTGTTACATACACAAGAGAATCGTTGGCTAACAGGGTTGGAGGTGATAGACAAATTTGAATTACCAAGATTCAATTTGATACTCTATAGTCAATTGAAACATTATGTATTGGACAATCTACAAGATGTGAGGAAAGAGATTGAATCTGAGAAGTGGAGTGATTTGATTACCAAAGATATAGCAGAGATATCGGTTTCCTGAATATATAAAACGTTAAGAGAGACATTGAGGCCTTCAGGTACAGATAAAATATCTAACAAATGGGTGAAACATATGCGAGAGGAAGAACTGGAGCATAAAATACTGGATGAATTCTCATCGCCACACAATAAGAGAAAAAGAATGGATCTACCTGTGGCCAAACACTTTTGCATCCCCGGTCATAGCATGTTGGACATGAAATTACTTGTACTGAAAGGTGATTTCACAACTCAGAGACACAGGAGAGTTTGCGAATACAAATTGATGGTGACCTTTGACACTTTCAATGCTGGAATGAACATATAACATGGATTTATGACGTTGTACATCAGTTAAGGAATTTGCTTCAAAGACCCTGTGAGAACATCATAAAACATTACCAAGACCCCAATCAGAGGGTAATAAAACTTTCACACTCCTTATCTATGAACTGGTCCAATATTTATTGCCACAACTGTTCATCCCTCTCCCATAATGACAGTTCTACTTCATGTCACTTGTCTTATCTATTGCATTGTTTCTGTGCTGTGTTGTGTATAAATATGTGATTCTTCAGATGTTGTATTAGTGTTTGTCTGATGAAGAGACCTGAGTAGTCTCGAAAGCTTGCAATTTGTTACCATCTTTTCAGTTAGCCATTAAAAGGTATCAACCACTGAGCACTCTCAAGTCTAAATATTCTACAAGGGTGGGAAATAATAAGGAAGAATATCATTATGAACAATGGAGAGATAGTCAATTCAGAATAATGCACAAAATAATATGTGGCTTCAATATACCAGCAAATCCACAGAATCCTGATAGACAGACAAGTTGTCCCAAATGTAATACAACTAAAACAGATATGGAACATGGCATGTGGTCATGCCCCAGAACACAACAATTCTGGAAAGAGGTCCAGGGGATATATGTGCAGATGAGCGGCGCCTGGGGTCGACATTGACCCATTATGTTGGCTGTTTCATTATACGTCACATAAAACGAGAGGAGGTCATTTGCATGAATTGTTTCACACCACAGCATTGGTAGCAAAGCGATGGATCTTGCAGTACTGGCTTGCCAGCTCACGTCCAGGGGCAAAAGAAGATAAGGCAGGGTTATTATCCACCTTATATTTGGAAAAAAGAGAAACAGAAAGGAACAAAGACAAAATGACGATAAAGTTCTTTAAGAAGTGGAGAGCGTTTATAGAAACGACACTATCCGCTTGGGAAATTCAAGAGATAATGATGCCTTTTATTAACTCGGAATGGTATCTTTTAGAAGACTTGGGATGTAGTTTAGGTAAATTAAAGTATACGGCATGAGTAATTCATTATACGATACATAGATGGAAGATTTAATTTAGTCTCAATTAGTGCAAATTCGTATAGTTGTGGACCTAAGGGGAGTTGGTATTATCATTGTTGGAAATATTATTTTTGTTTAATATTGTTTGTATCATATACGCTAGAGATTTATGTAAGTCATGACACCAATGTAATATATATGATGCATATATGATGCATATGTTATTTTGGTAAATTGTTGAAAACTAATAAAAAATAATTATAAAAAAAAAATGGGTTAATAGTCAACAAAAGGTAAGCAGATAGCTGTGGGCTGATATTAACCCACAAGGGTGGTTTGCACCTTAATGACCGAGCCAATTTTTACAATTCTGACCACTGTCCCTTTATGAGGTTATAACTCTGGAACGCTTCAACGAACGGATCTTGGCGATTCTGAGATTATTTTCTCGTGACATATTGTACTTCACGTTAGTGAAAAAAGAGAAGTGGTAGAAACCACCACAAAACTACGACCACAGATCCAATTATAGTAAAATTACAAAATTTTATTAGGTACAAAAAAGACACAGGTAAATGACAAATGACTGACACCAAGGTGGGTCCGGGCAGCGGTGCAACATGGAGGACGCACCACACGCTAGGACACACCAGGACACTGGGTAAGATACCATATATCACAATATAGAAATTCTAAAGATATATATAAAGAAGTACATATGGCACATAAATAGAAAAAAATTGAAAAAAATATATTATTATTTTACCATATCAGCACACATATATCCACATGATAAATACAGACATTAAATGATAATGGTATATATCTCTAACAGAGGGTAAAGGCAAAAACATGATAGTCACATTGATGGATAATTAAATGCCAGTACAAACCCCAAGCAAAAAGAATGCCATAGTTATATGAAGTGGATAAACATGTCAGGTCACAAAAAATAGGCCAAAAATGCTCAAGAAATGTCATAATCGTATATTTGTAAATGCAAAAATCGCATGTTGAAAATGCCAGCCTTATATTAATGCATGTGCAAAAGTGGCAGAAGCGGTCAAGCAAAAACACAGCGTGTGCAAATGAGTAGGAGAACAGAGCCATACTTAATCAAAAGACCAGAAGTGCTGACGATGTGTCCGGGGGTCCAGCGTGGGGTGCGTCGGGGCAGACGCACCCCACGCTGGACCCCTGCTCATTTGCACACGCTGTGTTTTTGCTTGGGGTTTGTACTGTATTTTTTTCAATTTTTTTCTATTTATGTGCCATATGTACTTCTTTATATATATCTTTAGAATTTCTATATTGTGATATATGGTATCTTACCCAGTGTCCTGGTGTGTCCTAGCGTGTGGTGCGTCCTCCATGTTGCACCGCTGCCCGGACCCACCTTGGTGTCAGTCATTTGTCATTTACCTGTGTCTTTTCTGTACCTAATAAAATTTTGTAATTTTACTATAATTGGATCTGTGGTCGTAGTTTTGTGGTGGTTTCTACCACTTCTCTTTTTTCATTTCATTATCTACGATTGATCCATTACTAGTTCCATATGGCCATTAGGGATCTTGATAAATATCATATAATGGTGGTTATATTTATCGTGCTATTGTATATCAGTTTTTTTCATTCACGTTAGTGGTAAAATTTCTTCGATATAACTTGCGTTTCTTTATGAAAAAAATGGAAATATGGCGAAACTTTTGAAAATGTTGCAATTATCAAACTGAATTTTTATGCCCTTAACCCCTTCACCCCCAAGGGTGGTTTGCACGTTAATGACCGGGCCAATTTTTACAATTCTGACCACTGTCTCTTTATGAGGTTATAACTCTGGAACGCTTCAACGGATCTTCGCGATTCTGAGATTGTTTTCTCGTGACATATTGTACTTCACGTTGTTGGTAAAATTTCTTCGATATAACTTGCGTTTATTTTTGAAAAAAACACAAATATGGTGAAAATGTTGAAAATTTTGCAATTTTCAAACTTTGAATTTTTTTCCCTTAAAACAGAGAAATATGTCACACAAAATAGTTAAGAAATAACATTTCCCACATGTCTACTTTACATCAGCACAATTTTGGAACCAAAATTTTTTTTGTTAGGAAATTATAAGGGTTAAAAGTTGACCAGTGATTTCTCATTTTTACAACAAAATTTACAAAGCCATTTTTTTAGGGACCACCTCACATTTGAAGTCACTTTGACAGGTCTATGTAGCAGAAAATACCAAAAAGTGACACCATTCTAAAAACTGCACCCCTCAAGGTACTCAAAACCACATTCAAGAAGTTTATTAACCCTTCAGGTGCTTCACAGGAGCTGAAGCAACGTGGAAGGAAAAAATTAATATTTAACTTTTTAGCCACAAAAATGATCTTTTACAAACTTTTTTTTATTTTCACAAGGGTAAAAGGAGAAAATGGACAGATAAAGTTGTTGTGCAATTTCTCCTGAGTACGCCAATACCCTATATGTGGGGGAAAACCACTGTTTGGGCACACGGCAGAGCTCGTAAGGGAAGAAGCGCCATTTGACTTTTTCAAACTAAAATTGGCTGGAGTTGAGATTGGACGCCATGTCGTGTTTGGAGAGCCCCTGATGCGCCTAAACAGTGGAAACCCCCCACAAGTGACACCATTTTGGAAACTAGACCCCCTAAGGAACTTATCTAGATCTGTTGTGAGCACTTTGAACCCCAAAGTGTTTCACAAAAGTTTATAATGCCTGGATGTGAAAAAAAAAAAAATTTCCACAAAAATGATTTTTTAGTCCCAAATTTTTGATTTTTCCCAAGGAAATTGGACCCCAAAAGTTGTCCAATTTGTCCTGAGTACGCTGATACCCCATATGTGGGGGGGGGGGAAACTGTTTGGGCGCACGGCAGGGCTTAGAAAGGAAGCAGTAACGTTTTGGAATGCAAACATTGATGGGGGTCATGTTCCGTTTGTAGTGCCCCAGATGAGCCTAAACAGTGGAAACCCCCCACAAGTGACCCCATTTTGGAAGCTAGACCCCCTCAGGAACTTATCTAGATCTTTGGTGAGCACTTTGAACCCCCAAGTGCTTCACACAAGTTTATAATGCCAGGGCATGAAATATAAAAAATCCTATTTTATTCCCACAAAAATTATCTCTTAGTCACTAATTTTTTATTTTCCCATAGGTAACAGGAGAAATTGGACCTCAAAAGGTGTTGTCCAATTTTTCGTGAGTACGCTGATACCCCATATGTGGGGGGGAACCACTATTTGGGCGCATGGCAGAGCTCGGAATGAAAGGAGCACCATTTGACTTTTTCCAACCAAAATTGGCTGGAATTGAGATTGGACGCCATGTTGCATTTGGAAAGTCCCTGATGTGCCTAAACAGTGGAAACCCCCCACAAGTGACCCCATTTGGGAAACTAGACCCCCTAAGGAACTTATCTAGATCTTTGGTGAGCAATTTGAAACCCCAAGTGCTTCACAGAAGTTTATAACATAGAGCCGTAAAATTAAAAAATCATATTTTTTTCCAAAAAATTGATCTTTTCACCCCAATTTTTATTTTCCCAAGGGTAACAAGACTCCAAAAGTTATTGTGCAATTTGTCCTGAGTACGCTGATACCCCATATGTGGGGGTAAACCACTGTTTGGGTGCATGGCAGAGTTTGGAAGGGAAGGAGCGCCGTTTGACTTTTTCAACGCAGAATTGGCTGGATGCCATGTCGTGTTTGGAGAGCTCCTGATCTGCCTAAACAGTGGAAACCCCCCACAAATGACACCATTTTGGAAACTAGACCCCTCAAGGAACTTATCTAGATGTGTGGTGAGCACTTTGAACCCCAAAGTGCTTCACAGAAGTTTATAACGTACAGCCGTAAAATAAAAAATCCTTTTTTTTTTACAAAAATGATTTTTTCGCCCCCAATATTTTATTTTCACAAAGGTAACAGGAGAAATTGGACCCAAAAAGTTGTTGTCCAATTTGTCCTGAGTACGCTGATACCCAATATGTGGGAGTAAACTACTGTATGGGCGCACGTCGGGGCTCGGAAGGAAGTAGTGACGTTTTGGATTGCAGACTTTGATGGAATGGTCTGGGGGCGTCATGTCGCATTTGGAGAGCCCCTGATGTGCCTAAACAGTGGAAACCCCCCACAAGTGACCCCATTTTGGAACATAGACCCCACAAGGACCTTATCTAGATGTGTGGTGAGCACTTTGAACCCCGAAGTGCTTCCCAGAAGTTTATAACGTACAACCATAAAAATAAAAAATCCTTTTTTTTTTTACAAAAATGATTTTTTTCGCCCCCAATATTTTATTTTCACAAGGGTAACAGGAGAAATTGGACCCCAAAATTTGTTGTCCAATTTGTCCTGAGTATGCTGATACCCAATATGGGAGAAAACTACTGTATGGGTGCACGTCTGGGCTCGGAAGGGAAGTAGTGACGTTTTGGATTGCAGACTTTGATGGAATGGTCTAGGGGCGTCATGTCGCATTTGGAGAGTCCCTGATGCGCCTAAACAGTGGAAACCCCCCCACAAGTGTCCCCATTTTGGAAAATAGACCCCACAAGGAACTTATCTAGAAGTATGTTGAGCACTTTGAACCCCAAAGTGCTTCACAGAAGTTTATAACGTACAGCTGTAAAAATAAAAAATCTTTTTTTTTTTTTACAAAAATGATTTTTTCGCCCCCAATATTTTATTTTCACAAGGGTAACAGGAGAAATTGGACCCAAAAAGTTGTTGTCCAATTTGTCCTGAGTACGCTGATACCCAACATGTGTGAGAAAATGACTGTATGGGTGCACGTCTGGCTCGGAAGGGAAGTAATGACGTTTTGGATTGCAGACTTTGATGGAATGGTCTGGGGGCGTCATGTCGCATTTGGAGAGCCCTTATGCGCCTAAACAGTGGAAACCCCCCACAAGTGTCCCCATTTTGGAAAATAGACCCCACAAGGAACTTATCTAGAAGTATGTTGAGCACTTTGAACCCCGAAGTGCTTCACAGAAGTTTATAACGTACAGCTGTAAAAATAAAAAATCCTTTTTTTTTTACAAAAATGATTTTTTCGCCCCCAATATTTTATTTTCACAAGGGTAACAAGAGAAATTGGACCCCAAAAGTTGTCCAATTTGTCCTGAGTATGCTGATACCCAACATGTGTGAGAAAACTACTGTATGGGTACACGTTGGGGCTCGGAAGGGAAGTAGTGACGTTTTGGATTGCAGACTTTGATGGAATGGTCTGGGGGCGTCATGTCGCATTTGGAGAGCCCCTGATGCGCCTAAACAGTGGAAACTCCCCACAAGTGACCCCATTTTGGAAAATAGACCCCACAAGGAACTTATCTAGAAGTGTGGTGAGCGCTATGAAGCCCCAAGTGCTTCACAGAAAATTTATAACATACAGCCGTAAAAACAAAAAAATCATTTTTTTTTTTACAAAAATGATTTTGTCGCCCCCAGTTTTTTATTTTCCCAAGGGTAACAGAAGAAATAGGACAAATTGCACAATAACTCTTGTGGTCCAGAGTACGCTGCTACCCCATATGCGGGGGTAAACTACTGTTTGGGCGCATGGCAGAGCTCAGAAGTGAAGGAGCACCGTTTGACTTTTTCAACGCAGAATTGGCTGGAATTGAGATCAGACGCCATGTCACATTTGGAGAGCCCCTGATGTGCCTAAACAGCAGAAACCCCCCAATTCTAACTCCAACCCTAACCCCAACACACCCCTAACCCTAGTCCCAACCCTAACCACAAACCTAACCCTAACACACCCCTAACCCTAATCCCAACCCTAACCCTAATCCTAACGTTAGCGCCAACCCTAACCCTAACTTTAACCCCAACCCTAACCCTAAAGGGAAAATGGAAATAAATACATTTTTTTAATTTTATTATTTTTCCCTAACTAAGGGGGTGATAAAGGGGGTCTGATTTACTATTTATAGCGGGTTTTTGTGATTGGCAGCTGTCACGTTAAAAAACGCTTTTTATTGCAAAAAGTAGTTTTTTGCATCACCACATTTTGAGAGCTATAATTTTTGCATATTTTGGCCCACAGAGTCATTTGAGGTCTTGTTTTTTGCGGGACGAGTTGACGTTTTTATTGGTACCATATTTGAGCACGTGACATTTTTTGATCGCTTTTTATTTTGATTTTTGGGAGGTTAGAATGAACAAAAATCAGCAATTCATGAATTTCTTTTGGGAAGGCGGTTATATACCGTTCTGCGTGTGGTAAAATTGATAAAGCAGTTTTATTCTTTGGGTCAGTACGATTATGGCGATACCTCATTTATATCATTTTTTTATGTTTTGGCGCTTTTATAGAATAAAAACAATTTTATATAAAAAATCATTATTTTTGCATCGCTTTATTCTGCGAGCTATAACTTTTTTATTTTTTCGCTGATGATGCTGTATGATGGCTCGTTTTTTGCGGGACAAGATGACGTTTTCAGCGGTACCATGTTTATTTATATCGGTATTTTTGATCGCGTGTTATTTCACTTTTTGTTCTGCGGTATGATGATAAAGCATTGATTTTTTGCTTAGTTTTTTTTTTTTTTTAAGGGGTTCACTAAAGGGGTTAACTAGTGGGACAGTTTTATAGGGGGGGTCGTTACGGATGTGGCGATACCAAATATGTGTACTTTTATTGTTTTGTTTTTTTTTATTTACAGGAAGAAATTAATTTATAGGGGAATATTTTTTTTTTTTTATGATTTTTTTTACCACTTTTTATTTATTTATTTTTTTACTTTTTTACTTTGTCCCAGGGTGGGACATCACTGTATTTTAGCAGATCGCTGGTGTGACAGTGTGCACAGCACTCTGTCACACCAGCGATCGCTCTGGCATAGCTGCAGGCTTCCTCAGCACCTGCTCTCAGCAGGCACTGAGGAAGCCGCCTCCCTGCAGGACCCCGACGCCATCTTGGATCCGGGGACCTGGAGGGAGGACGGACCCTCGGAACAGCGCGACACATCGCGCTGCTCTGAGGGTCCCAGGGGAGCGCGCAGGGTGCCCCCACCCTGCGCGATCCTCCCCTGTGCCCCGGGGACACCGCGATCATGTTTGATCGCTGTGTGCCAGGGGTTAATGTTCCGGGAGCGGTCCGTGACCGCTCCTGGCACATAGTGCTGGGTGTCAGCTGTGATATACAGCTGACACCCGGCCGCGATCAGCTACGCTCCCCCCGGGAGCGCTGCTGATTGCATATGACGTACTATTCCGTCCATGGGAATTAGGTCTAGGGTCACATGGACGGAATAGTACGTCTGATGGCAGAGAGGGGTTAAAACAGAGAAATATGTCACACAAAATAGTTACTAAATAACATTTTCCACATGTCTACTTTTATATCAGCACAATTTTGGAAACAAAATTTTTTTGTTAGGAAGTTTCAAGGGTTAAAAGTTGACCAGCGATTTCTCATTTTTACAACACCATTTTGGTAGGGACCACATCAAATTTGAAGTCACTTTGAGGGGTCTATATGATAGAAAATACCAAAAAGTGACACCATTCTAAAAACTGCACCCCTCAAGGTGCTCAAAACCACATTCAAGAAGTTTATTAACCCTTCAGGTGCTTCACATGAATTTTTGGAATGTTTAAAAAAAACAGGAGAAATTAGACCCCAAAAGTTGTTGCGCAGTTTGTCCTGAGTACGCCTATACCCTTTATGTGGGAGTAAACCACTATTTGGGTGCATGGCAGAGCTCGGAAGGGAAGGAGCACCGTTGGACTTTTTTAACGCAGAATTGGCTGGACGCCATGTTGCGTTTGGAGAGCCCCTGATGTGCCTAAACAGTGAAAAACCCCACAAGTGACCCCATTTTGGAAACTAGACCCCCCAAAGAACTTATCTAGATGTGTTGTGAGCCCCAAGTGCTTCACAGAAGTTTATAACCAATTTTTTCCACAAACATGATTTTTTAGACCCCAATTTTTTATTTTACCAAGGGTAACAGGACAAATTGGACCCCAAAAGTTGTTGTCCAATTTGTCCTGAGTACGCTGATACCTCATATGTGGGAGAAAAACACTGTATGGGCACACGTCGGGGCTCGGAAGGGAAGTAGTGACGTTATGGAATGCAGACTTTGATGGAATGGTCTGTGGGTATCATGTCGCGTTTGGAGAGCACCTGATGTGCCTAAACAGTGGAAACCCCCCAATTCTAACTCCAACCGTAACCCCAACACACCTTTAACCCTAATCCCAACCCTAACTATAACCCTAACCACAAACCTAACCCTAACACACCCCTGACCCTAAACCCAACTCTAACCCTAATCCTAACCCTAAAGGGAAAATGGAAATTTTTATTTTTTATTTTTCCCTAACTAAGGGGGTGATAAAGGGGGGTTTGATTTACTATTTATAGCAGGTTTTTATATCGGGTTTTTATGTTTGGCAGCTGTCACATGCTGAAAGACGCTTTTTATTGAAAAAAATATTTTTTGCATCAACACATTTTGAGTGCTATAATTTTTCCATATTTTGGCCCACAGAGTCATGTGAGGTCTTATTTTTTGCGGGATGAGATGACATTTTTATTGGTACCATTTTTGGCCACATGACATTTTTTGATCGCTCTTTATTACGATTTTTGGGAGGCAGAATGAACATAAACCAGCAATTCATGAATTTCTTTTGGGGGAGGCGTTTATACCGTTCCGAGTGTGGTAAAATTGATAAGGCAGTTATATTGTTCGGGTCAGTATGATTATAGCGATGCCTCATTTGTATCTTTTTTTATGTTTTGGTGCTTTTATACAATAAAAACAATTTTCTAGGAAAAATAATTATTTTTGCATCGCTTTATTCTGCGAGCTATAACTTTTTTATTTTTTCGCTGATGACATTGACGCTGTATTGTGGCTCATTTTTTGCGGGACAAGATGACGTTTTTGAACGCTTGTTATTCCACTTTTTTTAAGGGGTTCACTGAAGAGGTTAACTAGTGGGACAGTTTAATAGGGTGGGTCGTTACGGATGCTGCGATGCTAAATATGTGTACTTTTATTGTTTTTTTTATTTACATGATAATAATAATGTGTTTATTGGGAAATATTTTTACATTTATTTAGGGAGTTTTTTTTTAATATTTTTACATATGTTTGTTTTATTTTCTTGTACATTGTCCCAGGGTGGGACATTACTATATAATGTCAGATCGCTGATCTGACAGTTTCCAGAGGACTCTGTCAGATCAGCGATCTGACAGGCAGTGCAGGAGGCTTGCGGGCGCCTGCTCTCAGCAGGCACTGACAAGCCACCTCCCTGCAGGAACCGGAATGACCCCACGGCCATCTTCGCATTGCTCTGAGGGTCTCAGGGAAGCACGCAGGGATGCTTCCCTATTCCACCGTAACGCTGCGATCATGGTTGATGCGGTGGGTTAAAGTGCCGTGAGCGGTCCGTGACTGCTCCTGGCACTTAGTGCCGGGTGTCAGCTGTGAGAATCATGAGCGCGGCTGATCGCGTATGAAGTACTATTCCATCCTTGGGAATTAAGTCCCAGGTCACATGGATGGAATAGTACGTCAGATGGAAGAAAGGGGTTAATAGGCAGGGAGGTTCAGTGGATAATTGTCCCTTCCCAGATTAAAAAGACCAGCCCTAATCCGCCCCACAAATGGTGCATTCATTATATATGCCAATTCTGGTGCTTAGCCTCGGCTCTTCTCGGCTCGGCTCTAAAATGAAGTTTAGCGGGGTAGAATGTGAGCACCTCTCCACCACAAGGTGGCTAATCCCCAAGAGGCAAATAGAAATGGAAAAATCCCGATTAGGTAATTGCTAGTGCTGTATCTTAGAAGGGCTAAGTACCATTAGTTTAGCTGTTAGACACTGGATAATTTGACACGTGGTATTGATAAGAGTTATCAAGCACAGGGAATATAATATACACCTGTTTATATGGGATATGTGTTTATTCCTCTATTATCTACATATATTTCATGTTCATTCCCCACCTATAAAGCTCAGGGAATATAATATACACCTGTTTATATGGGATATTTGTTCATTCCTCTATTATCTACATATATTACATCTTCATTCCCCACCTATAAAGCTCAGGAAATATAATATACACCTGTTTATAATGGGATATGTGTTCATTCCTCTATTATCTGCATATATTACATCTTCATTCCCCACCTATAAAGCTCAGGGAATATAATATACACCTGTTTATATGGGATATGTGTTCATTCTCCTGTTATCTACATATATTTCATGCTCATTCCCCACCTATAAAGCACAGGGAATATAATATACACCTGTTTATATGGGATATGTGTTCATTCCTCTATTATCTACATATATTTCATGTTCATTCCCCACCTATAAAGCTCAGGGAATATAATATACACCTGTTTATATGGGATATGTGTTCATTCCTCTATTATCTACATATATTACATCTTCATTCCCCACCTATAATGCTCAGGGAATATAATATACACCTGTTTATATGGGATATGTGTTCATTCCTCTATTATCTACATATATTACATCTTCATTCCCCACCTATAAAGCTCAGGGAATATAATATACACCTGTTTATATGGGATATGTGTTCATTCCTCTATTATCTACATATATTACATCTTCATTCCCCACCTATAATGCTCAGGGAATATAATATACACCTGTTTATATGGGATATGTGTTCATTCTCCTATTATCTACATATATTTCATGTTCATTCCCCACCTATAAAGCTCAGGGAATATAATATACACCTGTTTATATGGGATATGTGTTCATTCTCCTATTATCTACATATATTACATCTTCATTCCCCACCTATAAAGCTCAGGGAATATAATATACACCTGTTTATATGGGATATGTGTTCATTCTCCTATTATCTACATATATTTCATGTTCATTCCCCACCTATAAAGCTCAGGGAATATAATATACACCTGTTTATATGGGATATGTGTTCATTCCTCTATTATCTACATATATTACATCTTCATTCCCCACCTATAATGCTCAGGGAATATAATATACACCTGTTTATATGGGATATGTGTTCATTCCTCTATTATCTACATATATTACATCTTCATTCCCCACCTATAAAGCTCAGGGAATATAATATACACCTGTTTATATGGGATATGTGTTCATTCTCCTATTATCTACATATATTTCATGTTCATTCCCCACCTATAAAGCTCAGGGAATATAATATACACCTGTTTGTATGGGATATGTGTTCATTCCTCTATTATCTACATATATTACATCTTCATTCCCCACCTATAAAGCACAGGGAATATAATATATGTAACGGGTCTGGGAGGCGGAACCTCTGAGCTTTATTATACAAGGAGGCTTTCCTTGTAAAGGAGCGGGTGGCGCCCGGGGAGACGGACAGGAAGTCACTGCAAGTGACGGGGGCAGTCTCTGGACAGACAGGTGGGAGGTCACGGCAAGTGACCGGGGCAGTCTCTGGGTAGACAGGCAGGTAGTCACGGCAAGTGACCGGGGCAGTCTCTGGATAAACAGGCGGGTAGTCACGGCAAGTGACCGGGGCAGTCTCTGGGTAGACAGGCAGGTAGTCACGGCAAGTGACCGGGGCAGTCTCTGGATAAACAGGCGGGTAGTCACGGCAAGTGACCGGGGCAGTCTCTGGGTAGACAGGTAGATAGTCACGGCAAGTGACCGGGGCAGTCTCTGGATAAACAGGCAGGCAAGGGGCCGGGGCAGTCTCTGAGTGGACAAGTATATACGACCTGAGATGGTGGAGCCTCCGGTAGGCTAGCAGGCAGGTGACAGATGAGCGCCCCCAAGTGAGCAGGCGAGAGTCTCTGGAATAGCCGATGGACACCGCAGGTGATGGCCGAACCTCCAGGTAGGCTTGCAGGCAGATGGCAGATGAGCGCCCCCAAGTGAGCAGGCGAGAGTCTCTGGAATAGCAGATGGACACCGCAGGTGATGGCCGAACCTCCAGGTAGGCTTGCAGGCAGATGGCAGATGAGCGCCCCCAAGTGAGCAGGCGAGAGTCTCTGGAATTGCCGATGGTCACCGCATGTGACGGCCGAACCTCCAGGCAGGCTTGCGGGCAGGTAGCAGACAGCAAACTGGCAGGAAACAGGCAGGTAACTGGTAACGGACCCTGAGGGCTGAAGCAGAGTTAAACAGTGCAACAACAACATTGCTCGGGCACCTCCATTAAGGAGGAAGTACTTTATATAGGGTGTAGTCCTCCGGCATTGGCCGGGGACCTTTTTTGAAAGATGCGCGCGGCCCCTTTAAGAGCGGGGGAGCGCGCGGGCGCGCGCCCTAAGTCCCGAAGCAGGGAAGGAGCGCGCGGCCCCAGCAGGACGGAAGGAGGACGCTGGGCGCGGGTAAGGGGGGCGACGTCCCTGCCTGGCAGAGGACGCCGTCGCAGAGGGACAGCGTCCCTGCCTGGCAGGAGGCAGGGACGTCGGCGCTACAGTACCCACCCTCTAGGCCCCCCCTTTTTTAGGCCAGAAAGAAATTTAGCTAGGATGAGAGGGGCATGGATGTTCTCCCGAGGCTCCCACGTTCTCTCCTCAGGACCAAACCCCTTCCAATCCACCAAAAAATAGGTCTTTCTTCCTACCCTTTTGGTGGCCAGAATGTTCTCTACCTCAAATTCATGTTCAGCAGACACTGGAGCAGGAGGTTAAGTACCACCGGTTTGAGGAGAGATACATGGAAGGAGTTGGGAATCCGCAAATTGGCCGGAAGTTTCAATTTATAGGACACCGGGTTGATCTGACTGATGATCTCAAAAGGACCGATGAACCGAGGACCTAACTTGTAGGAAGGAATTTTGAACCGGACATACTTGGACGAGAGCCAGACCTTATCCCCAGGACGGAATTGAGGAGGATCCAGACGTTTTTTGTCAGCATGTTTCTTCATGCGCTCGGATGACAGAATGAGTGCGGACCGGGTACTCTCCCATATGGAGGAAAATTCGTTAACCAGTGATTCCGCAGCTGGATTGTCCACAGAGATGGAGACAGGAACAGGGATCCGAGGGTGTTGACCGAAGACTACAAAAAACGGAGATTTGGAGGAAGATTCGCTCTCGTGATTGTTGTAAGAGAATTCGGCCCAAGGCAGGAGATCTACCCAGTCAGAATGGTGGGCATTAACGAAGTGCCGGAGATAACTGGTCAGATTCTGATTGATTCTCTCGACTTGTCCATTGGACTGCGGGTGGTAAGCGGAGGAGAAATCCAAGGTGACGTCTAGCAACTTACAAGTGGCCCTCCAGAAACGTGAGGTGAACTGTACCCCACGATCCGACACAATGTGACGAGGCAGACCATGAAGACGGAAGATGTGGTGGATAAAGTCTTTGGCCAACTCGGGTGCAGACGGAAGCCCTGGCAGAGGCATGAAGTGAGCCATCTTGGAAAATCGATCAACAACCACCCAAATGACCGTACAACCGGCCGAGACGGGCAGATCTGTTATGAAGTCCATGGCTATATGCTGCCAAGGGGCAGCGGGTACAGGAAGCGGAAGAAGACGGCCGGCAGGAAGGTGTCTCGGAACTTTGTTGCGGGCACAGGAGACACAGGCAGAAACAAAATCTATTACGTCCTTGTGCAGGGTAGGCCACCAGTAATGCCGAGTAATGAGCTGGAGGGTCTTTTTCTGACCAGCGTGGCCAGCTAGTTTAGACGAATGACCCCAGTGTAGGATCCTCTCCCGATCAGGTACCGATACGAACGTCTTACCAGGAGGGAGACGATTTAGACTCACGGGAGCCACCTGCATCACTCTGGCGGGATCGATGATATGTTTAGGTTCCTCCTCGAGATCCGACACCAGGAAGGACCGGGACAAGGCGTCCGCCTTGATGTTCTTGTCGGCCGGGCGAAAATGTAAGAGAAAGTCAAAGCGAGCAAAAAACAAGGACCACCGGGCTTGGCGAGGGTTAAGTCTCTGGGCATGCTGGAGGTAAGCCAGATTTTTGTGGTCAGTGTAAATGATTACCGGATGAAGAGCCCCCTCGAGTAGGTAACGCCACTCCTCCAATGCCAGCTTGATGGCCAATAACTCTCGGTCTCCTATGGAGTAATTGCGCTCAGAAGAGGAGAAGAGTTTGGAGAAGAAGCCGCAAGATACCATCCTCCCGGATGAGGATTTTTGAGTAAGTACCGCTCCGGCTCCAGAAGAGAAAGCGTCCACCTCCAGGAAGAACTGCTTGTTGCCGTCCGGGCGATGCAGCACTGGAGCGGAAGAGAAGGCCTGTTTTAGAGAAAGAAAGGCCTCCTCTGCTTCGGGCGTCCACTGTTTGGGGTTAGCATCCTTGCGGGTGAGCGCGGAGATTGGAGCAGTCCGGGAAGAGAAGTGCGGTATGAAAAGGCGGTAATAATTGGCGAATCCCAGGAACCGCTGAATGGCCTTCAACCCCTCCGGTCGGGGCCATTTCTCGATGGCAGACAGTTTCTCCGGATCCATTCGTAGGCCTGTCTGAGAAATGATGTAGCCCAAAAACGGAAGCGAGGTCTGCTCAAAGAGACACTTCTCATATTTGGCGAAGAGGTGATTCTGCCTGAGCCTGAGCAGAACCTGACGAACATCCTCCGGTGAGACTGGAGATCCGGAGAGAAGACCAAGATGTCGTCTAGGTACACCACAACGCAGGAGTAGAGAAGGTCCCGGAAGATGTCATTGACCAACTCCTGAAAGACTGCAGGAGCATTACAGAGACCAAAGGGCATCACCAAATACTCGTAGTGGCCATCCCGGGTGTTGAATGCCGTCTTCCATTCATCTCCCTGACGGATACGGACTAGGTTATATGCCCCACGAAGATCCAGTTTGGTGAAGATTCTAGCCCCCCTCAAACGATCAAACAATTCGGGAATGAGCGGAAGAGGGTACTTATTCTACACCGTGATCAGGTTTAGGCCTCTGTAGTCAATACAGGGACGGAGAGAGCCGTCTTTCTTTTTTACGAAGAAGAAACCTGCTCCCGCTGGGGAGGTAGATTTCCGGATGAATCCCTTGGCCAAATTCTCCTCGATATATTCGGACATCGACCTGGTCTCAGCAGCAGACAATGGGTAAATACGCCCACGGGGAGGCGTAGTACCGGGTAGTAGGTCGATCGGGCAATCATACGGTCTGTGAGGGGGTAATGTCTCTGCTTCCTTTTTATCAAAGACATCAGCGAATGACCAATATGGAATCGGGAGCCCTGGTAGATTAGTTGGTGTAGGAGAAGGACGGACGGGATGAACAGGAACCAAACATGTTTTATGACAGTCCTGTCCCCAGCGAAGGATCTCTCCAGTCTGCCAGTCGAGCACGGGTGCATGCTTTTGGAGCCAAGGCAGACCTAGTAAAAAAGCGTGAGAGAGTCCAGGCAGAACATGAAACGAGATGCTCTCAGAATGCAACATTCCCACCTGCAGGGTTATGGCTTCAGTGATAAGTTGAATGGGACGTGGTAGGAGACCCCCATCCACAGCAGCAACAGATACTGGTTCAACTAGAGGTTTGGTAGGAATGCGATATTTTTCTACTAGAGCCTGTGAAACAAGATTCCCGGCTGCTCCAGAATCAAGTTGGGCTAGTTCGAAATAACGGTTCTCCCCGAGGAGAATTGAGACTGACAGCAGCAGAGATGAAGAGGATTTATTCTTGTCTAGGCGGACCTCTCCGAGTGAACCTAGACACAGGCGTTTCCCGACCTCTCTGGACAGGTACGGATCCGGTGCTCCTTACTGCCACAGTAGAAGCAACTCCCCTCGGCACGGCGTAAGTCCTGACGGGCTTTGACCATCTTGGTCTGGTCAACCTGCATAGGCTCAGAAGTGTGTACCTGGGGAGAAACGGAAGGAGTTACAGGTCTCTGAAAAGAAGGAGCCAGACGAGGAAACCTTCTCTCACGGGTGACCTCTTTGGCGCGCTCCTGGAACCGTAGATCAATTCGATTGGCCAGAGTTATTAGGTCATCGAGAGAGGTTGGAATGTCCCGACCAGCAAGTTCATCTTTAATACGGCCGGACAGACCCCCCAGAAGACAGATATCAGAGCATCATTATCCCAAGCCAGCTCCGAGGCAAGGGTACGGAACCGTATGGCATAGTGCCCCACGGTGAGACTTCCCTGACGGAGACGCAGCAGAGATGATGCAGAGGAGGTCTTCCGTCCGGGTTCGTCGAATACCTTCCGAAAGGCTGAGAGAAAAGCAGACAGGTCAGATACCAGAGGATCTTCTCTCTCCCAAAGAGGATTTAGCCAGGCCAGGGCCTCTCCGGTGAGATGGGACATGATGAAGGCAATTTTGGC